>OX632356.1:47398728-47623438 GCA_951751655.1 Ophion costatus
TTCTTTTTTGCTCCAAACGAACAGGGAATGTATAAACCCTTTTTTCAATATTTTCCGCCTCAGTTTCATCCTCGTAAAGAATGAAAATGAGCTAGGTAAGTATTACGTAATAAAATAATACGAGAAGGTTAAAAAAATGCAAATATTTCAAATAAAAATGTTTAGGTTATGATGATTAGTTACTTTACAATATACTTTCAGAAGTAAATAGCGTAAAAAAATATAATGCTTATACACTGAGATGTGACAAAACCTTCATTTCTATCGTCGGCAGATCTAAAATGATGAGAATATAGCCTTGAATGTTTTGTGGCTGAAAGTGCTTTCGACGTATAGCAATTTCCCATTGCTTGCGATGTTTTTCGTTTTTTAGGAAATAAGTGATCGCCTTCGTTTCTATATCCAATTGCACACGCTGATGCATTATTCGCAATTTATTCACGACAAACGGATTATTTGAAGAAGTTTCAACAGTAGTCGTGGAAACACCGGCATAACCAAAGCGAATGTCACTAACGTCATGTTCTGTTTACGTTATAATACAGTATACCCTCTAGCGGGAGAAAGTGGCAGTTGGGTTTGTTTTCGTTTCTTTGTTCGTTCATTTGTACCCGGTTGTTTGTTTTTAAATATGTCTTCTGTTATATTGACTTATTGTAATTGTAATTAACTGCACAGCTGCATGCCCATTTGCCCAAATCCTATTGCAGACTTCAAACTGACTTTCTGTAAATGATTCATCGAAATCGATTCAGTAGGTCGCAAGTTATAAACGAACAAACGTAGGGACCCTACAATTTCAATGCATGGTGTTGAAGTTTGCATCGCTGGCAAGCAACGAAAATCCTTTTTTCGTTTCTCTATTTTGATCACTATCCAAACTTTTCTTTTTTTCTTTTAGGTTATGAATCCTTAAGAAGGATCTACAAATATATTTCAGTGACATTCGTGCCCTAAATGTGCCAAAAAGGAAAAGTGGGCAATACGAAAAATAAACATTTCGTTGAATTCCAACGATGCAAATTTCAATGCTACTTTAATGCTGGTGAAATTTTTATCGTTGGAATGCAACGACAATTCTTTTTGACTTATTTATTTCTTTATTTTCGTTATTATTCGGTTATTATTTTTCGATTTTATTTTCGATTTTATTCGACATTATTTTTAATTTCGCGTTGCCCAATTTTTTTGGCACACGTGGGCTGAATGACTGAAATATTTTTAAAGCGCTTTATTAGGGATACACAACCTTAAATTGCAAAAGAAGAGTTTAGACAGTAATCAGATTAAGGATGTTGAGTCCCTATGAAACATGTTAATGTTAATTGTTCAATAAATAGCTCTTTAATCGTCATGAAATTTTTACACGACCTCCTGAATACTTCATGTAAAAACATACCAAATTTTCCGAATTCTATCATCATTACTTCAACCTCCTTAGGGGTTGAAATAAAAAATGATAAGAAAATTCGGTATGTTTTTGTATAAAGTATTTAAGAGGTTGTGTTAAAATTTAAGGACGATTAGGAAGCTCGTTATTAAAAAATTAACATTTTGTTAAGAACAATTTTTAAAAGAAATTAAAAAAAATTTATCAATAAACTTCGTTTTGTTTCCGTTGCTTTCAGTATATTGTAGATATTACAAAATTGAGAGGTCAAAAAAAAACTTATTGCAAAGTTACATCAGTTTCCATAAGACAAAATTTAATTTGTGAATGTTAATTGTTCAATAACGAGCTTCCTAATTGTCGTGACATTTTTACACGACCTCTGAAATACGTCATACAAAAACGTACCAAATTTTCATAATTTTATTATCATTTGCGATTTGGGACTCACATCCTTAAAGATGTGTAAGAATAAAGAAGGATTTTCGTTGCGCTCCAACGATGCAAACTTCACTCCACGATGGGGGAGAGCCACCAAGACGACAGTGACGATCAGCTGATCGCGGTGGGGTTTGCGCGAGCGTACTCGTGAACGGCGCGGTGTTACGGGATGACACTTGACACGGGGATTAGGCGTTAATCGAGAAGGCGATCAGGGACGAACGAGCGTTGAAAAGGGAAATTGAAGATGCAACGAAATTTCTTCTTTATATTTTTATTTCCTCATTTTCATTATTTCACAAAAGATTTTATTTCAGATTTAAATTCTAGATTTCTGAATAGGCCGCGTGAAAAATTATGCAGGAATTTTCTTAACTTATACTTGCCAAAGAAATTCGAACGATTGCAAAATAATAATTTTCGTTGCATTCGAACGATGCAAACTTCAATCTCACAATTGAAGAAGGTAAAAGGGGGAGGGGCGGTGGTGATCAACAAAAAGTACGCCACAAATATACATCACTGACCAAAAGTTTGAGTGCACCAGCCGAAATTTCTTGCCACACGAAAAGTTAGATAGCGGACTCAAAAATTAAGATAATCAAATTTCCAAAGTGGCGTATTAGAGGGGATATTTTTACATTCATTTTGCCTTTTCAGAAAATTCTTGACTTTTTTTTGGAATGAAACGACGAGTCCAAAAGATTAAAGTTTTTTCTTTTTAATATTTGGTGTACGATCCGATAGGTCTTGAGACACAACAACTCGACCGAGGATGATTCATGGACTTGAAGTTTGCATCGTTGGAACGCAACAAAAATACCTTTTTTTATTTTAATTTCCTCCTTTTTATTATTTTACAAAATATTTTATTTCTTATTTAAATTCTGGAATAATTTGAAATTTTTAATAATTGAAATTTTGTTGCATTCCAGCGATGCAAACTTCAAGACCATGGATGATGCTCCGAGTTCTGGTCGAAAAAAATGTTAAAATAATGTTGAAAAAATTCTGAAAAAATTGTTGGAATAATTTTTTTTTAATTCTGAAAAAATTGTTGAAATAATTTTTCAAAAAATTCTGAAAAAATTGTTGAAATAATTTTTAAAAAAATTCTGAAATAATTTTTTAATAAATTCTGAAAAAATTGTTGAAATAATTTTTTTTTTAATTCTGAAAAAATTGTTGAAATAATTTTTTTTTTAATTCTGAAAAAAAATTGTTAAAATAATTTTTAAAAAAATTGCATTTAATTAAAAATGAAAAAGTAAACAAATTTTCTCCTCGATAGATTGTCTTAGACCCCATAATCTCCAAATGGATTCTTCTCTTTCATCGCTCATATCTCAGTCAATTTTGTTCGGATCGACTTGAAATTTTCAGGACATATTCTCAGATACTTATACTTAAAAAAAATGCAATAAAAAAAATCAATTTTTTTCAAAATCGCAGGTGGGGTTAACCCCTTAAGTAACGTTCAAACGACCGGCCAAAAGTTTGAGTACACCAGTCGGAATTTATATATATATATATATATATATATACACGAAAAAGCTGCATATGGGTATACATGTGTTTGTGTATATATACACGTGCATAGATTAACGTTTAATTTTGGTTAATTTTTCTCTGTTTCTCGCGCGCCGATACCCACAGACGGACCTCTGCGGCATAAAATGGAGGAAGCTCGTGTGGGGCGAGGTTACCGGTGGCTTTGGCGGTACACCCCTCGAGGATCCGGTACTCTCGAGCTTCTCGAGGTGTCTCGCCGGCGATATACTCTGCGTTTGGCGTCGCGTCGCCGCCTCACCGTCCTCCGGTAATTCCGGGCCGGCCGGCGGTGGCGGCGGTGGCATATTCGATCTCGGTATAGCACCCTCGCCCGCGCCACCGCCGCTCTCCCTCACCGCCGCCAAGGAACTCTGGATCTTTTGGTACGGCGAGGAGCCCGACCTTTCCGGCCTCGTCTCGCCCGAACTCATCACCTGTGGTAAATATATCCTCGTTTCATTACATCTCTTCGGTCGTTCAATTTTTTAAACATTTTTAGCGACATTTTATTCATGTAGAAACATTTTATATTGATTTAGAAAAAAATTTGATCCATTTTGTGAAATTTTTCGGTTTTTTAAAATTGATTTCCATTTTTCGTTAATTTTTTATTAATTTTTTCCATCTTTAATCAATTTTTTTCAATTGTCAATTAATTTTTTCATTTTTAAATTAATTTTTTCAACTTTTAATTCATTTTTCAATTTTCAATTATTTTTTTCAATTTTTTATTAATTTTTTTCTTTTTTAATTTATGGTTTAAATTTTTAATTATTTTTTTCAATTTTTAATCAATTTTTTTCGTTTTTAATTTATTATTTCAATTTTCAATTAATTTTTTCATTTCTTTGACTCACAGTTGCATGCAAAAGTGTCCTGCCAAAGATAATTTTATGATTAAGTAACGTTTAAAAAGAATGCACAAATGGAACCACAAATATATCATCGTAAAGTTCTTTTATTACGCAATCAAAATATGTAATTCGAAAATTGTTCATATCGATTAACAATTATTTGTAAGAAATATAACACGTTTTGCCTCACCGTGTACTTAAAGCACTACATTGCAAGAAACTTTCAATTTCCGGTTGAAAATGGTCAGAACGACGAAATAGCACCCATGGACTTAGCAACGTCGCGAGTAACAGCTGATGCGTTTCGCGAACATAACCCAGCTTTGCTTTGAAATTAATTTGACTAGAAGCGGTCACAAAATAGGCAAACAACAATTTATGGAGTTTTATCATTTATCACGTAT
The DNA here is from genome assembly GCA_951751655.1 of Ophion costatus. Lineage (NCBI taxonomy): Eukaryota > Metazoa > Arthropoda > Insecta > Hymenoptera > Ichneumonidae > Ophion > Ophion costatus. Next base: position 47,403,369 of record OX632356.1, read on the forward strand.
CAATAATATGGATAATTATATTTTGCCTATCGAGAGATTATAAAAGTTGTTATTTTCTGACATTGTATAAGTTTTGAAAAAAACTTTTTTTAAAGTTATGCAAATAAAAGTCTATTGATTGATTGATATATTCTGCCTATCGTGTTAATTACGCTGAGGTAATTCAAGCCTATTTTAATAGGCTTGAATTTTATTACGTTAATATTATTACGAAGATTACTGCCGAGTCGTTGACAATCTAATTTTTCAGTTTTCATTTGTTCACGTGCAATGAATTCATCATTTACCACAACATTTGGCACACTATAATCGATAATACGAATAATCAACATGAGTAAACATCAATCAGAGCAACTGTGGGTAAAATAAATTTAGACTCTTTTTTGACCCCGTGGAAGTGATCGTACCTCCGTAAGCCAATTTAAAACAAGTCAATTTTTGGAAAATTCTACAGTGGCGTTGGCCCTTAAGGATGTTGATTCCCTATGAAACATGTTAATGTTAATTCTTCAATAAATAACTTCTTAATCTTTATGAAATTTTTACACGACCTCCTGAATACTTCATGTAAAAACATACCAAATTTTCCGAATTCTATCGTCATTACTTCGGCCTCCTTAGGGGTTGATATAAAAAATGATAAGATAATTCTGAAAATTTGGTATGTTTTTGTATGAAGTATTTAAGAGGTCGCGTTAAAATTTCACGACGATTAGGAAGCTCGTTATTAAAAAATTAACATTTTGTTAAGAACAATTTTTAAAAGAAATTGAAATATTTATCAATAAACTTCGTTTTGTTTCCTTTGCTTTCAGTATATTGTAGATGCTACAAAATTGTAGATGTTAATTGTGTATTGTAGATGTTAATTGTTCAATAACGAACTTCCTAATTGTTGTGAAGTTTTTACACGACCTCTGAAATACTTCATACAAAAACATCCAAAATTTTCAGAATTTTATTATCATTTGTGATTTGGGACTCAACATCCTTAGTGTAAGACTTTTTATTGTCTTAAGGCGTTACCCCCACTTGTAGCGCAAAAAAGGCCTTTTTCATGAATTTTTTTAAAGAAAACTACAAAACTTTTTTAATCGATCAATATACCATCTTAAAGAACACATATTGAAGAACTTTCAGTAATTTTTTTATTCAAAAATATTACATTGTTTAGTGGCAAATGGCCGTCAATGAAATAATGTTTTTATATACACGGTTTGCGGTGACCAACATTGCGACGAAGTGGATCATCTGAAAAAAAATGCGGATGGATTTAGTCAAATATAAGTATAAACTAGTCTTTAATCGAAGGATTTTAAAAAATATTCATTTTTCACAAAATGGCGGACAGTCAAAGTTAATGGTTCGATTTTAACGAAAAAAAAACGGCCGTTTTTTGGCTATAAAACGGCCATTTTTTTTTTCGAAAAGAAAAATCGAACGATTAAAGACTACATTTTTATGTATTAAATAAGCCTGCAAAATTTCAAGAAGATCGGTTCATTAGTGTTCGAGTAATCTTGGTCACCGACTTCAGAAATGCCATTTTGAGAAAAACGTGTTTAAGGGGGGATTGTCTTTTTTTTCGCAAAATTTACCGCTTTTTGGGAATTTTTTTGTGAAGAAAGTATACAACGGAAAACTTGTGAAACTTGGCATATAGTTTTATTGATCTGTTTTCTACATACAAAAAAATTTTTTAACAATTTCATCAGAAAATCCGCCTCCCACCCCCCTCGACGCGCGATGGTCCTTTTTTGATGGTGTGCACGATTACAGCCTTCACGTTCATCCTGCAACAAAAACCCAAAAAGCATTTTACTTTAGACACATATAGCTATCGTTCGATGAAGGGAAAAAAAAAAATTGACGATTTGGTGACGTTTTGAACTTGAAGTATCGATTTTTCGAAAAAAATTGATCGATTTTTTTGTTATAAATAAAAAACTATTAAACGTATTGCTTTTTCGCTTCATCAAACGATAAAAGGATGTCAGCTGAGCATTCTGTCCAAATTTGAAGGCAATCGGTTGAATAGTTTTTGAGAAATCGTGCATACCATCAAAAAAGGACCATCGCACGTCGAGGGGGGTGGGAGGCGGATTTTTTGATGAAATTGTTTAAAAAATTTTTTGTATGTAGTAAACAGATTAATAAAACTATATGCCAAGTTTCACAAGTTTTCCGTTGTATACTTTCTTCACAAAAAAATTCCCAAAAAGCCGTAAATTTTGCGAAAAAAAAGACAATCCCCCCTTAAAGTTTCAATTTCAGTTTACACGAAGATCGGATTCTTCTCTTTCAACGCTCATATCTCAGTCAATTTTGTTCGGATCGACTTGAAATTTTCAGGACATTCTCAGATACTTATACTTCAAAAAAATGCAATAAAAAAAAACGATTTTTTCAAAATCGCAAGTGGGGGTAACCCCTTAAAGGTGGCATCGTTCCGCAATGAACATTTTTATGATTTATTTATTCATTTCTGTTATCGCCAAAAATATTCACATTTGACGGCGGTGCGGCGAGGGGGGGGGGGGGGGGGGGTCGAAAAGTGGAACTTTCGAGTAGGGTAGCGCACCGCTCAATTATTCTCTCCTCTCGATCCACCGTGGAGCTTGGAGAGGGGAGCGAGTGGGAGGAGCGGAGGGGAGAGGCGCGAAACGCGTCGGCGCCGAAGGAGCGCGCCCCGAAGGATAATCGTCCCGCGACAGGACTACGATACTACTAAATACGTTATACGTAAGCGTAGCAAATGTTTGGACGCGCGGGATACGAGCTCGGGGGGTCACCGAACCGCGATCGTTTTCGTCCCGTGCCCCCCCCCCCTGGCGCAGTCGCTCGGTCGCCGCCCCTCCCTCGGTCGAGCTCGGCGTGCTCCCGGCGAAAACCGTCGTGCCTTTTTTTTTATTCGGCAATTACTCGATAGGGAGTGAAACGAGCGGAAAAAAAGTTACACTCGTGGGCGCGAGCGCGCAAGGTTGACGCGACCTTGAAAACGTGGCGGTAGAATTATGTTGAAATCGAAGTTTTCTTTTTTTTTTTTTTTTTTTTTTGAGGATTATGCAAAAATGTATCGGAGATTACATTTTTTAAATGGATTTTTGAGATGTATCTAAAACAACCTTTTTATCACTTGTTTTTTCAATATAGTTCACCGTGGAAAAAATGGTGGTCGAATTACCTTGAAATGGAAGTGTTTTTTTTTTAGGATTAAAAATAATGCATCGGAGATAAAAAAAAAAATTATGAATTTTTCGGGTGCATTTGAAGTAGACTATAATAGAGAAATAGAGAAAAACAAGTGATCGAAAAATTCCGTTCGAATTAAATCGTAAAAGTGCATTCAAAAATTGATTGAAAACATTTATGAATTTTTCGGGTGCATTTGAAATAGACTATAATAGAGAAATAGAGAAAAATAAGTCAACAAAAAATTCCGTTCGAATTAAATCGCCAAACTGCATTCAAAAATTGAAATTCCGATGCATAGAAAACAAAATCCCCCCCAAAAATATACTATTTCAACGTAATTCGACCGCCATTTTTTTTTCAAGGGTAAAGTATACTGAAAAAAAAAGTTTTTGATGACTTATTTTTTCAGTATAGTTTACCCTTGAAAAAAATAGCGGTCAAATTACCTTGAAATTGTATATTTTTGGGTGGATTGTGTTTTCTGTGCATCGGAATTTCAATTTTTGAATGCAGTTTTGAGATTTAATTCGAACGGAATTTTTTGATGATTTATTTTTTGAATATAGCTTTGCATGTTTTCAATTGCTCACTTTTATTTCGCAGGGTCCGCTTGGGGCCCAGAAGACAGTTTGTTTTTCAAGAATTTTTTTCTCGCGAGTGTATCGGCATGACGAGGTCGAGATTTTGTATATGATGAATACATAGTCTTGACGGCTTTGAGATTTTTTTTTAATTGACAAATATTGATGTACAATGTAGTTATTATTTAAACAAAGTGCCGCCAATGGTGCATCGTCAATTTGGTTCCGGTGGTTCTGGCAACTAGGGTCGTCTGGAATGATAAATAAAAAAATGTACTTCTAGAATAACAATTCATTCGTTGCACGACCGGATACTTTATTGAAATTTTGAAAATTGTGGAAATGGCATCCTGTCGAGGAAAAAAAAAAGTTCGATTTTCGACCAAAATGCAACTTTAATCATTTGTTATTAACGAATGGACAAACATATGTGAAAAAACGTCTGATAATGTGATGGAAACTGCTATGAATTACGCTCTAACCGGACTTCACGTTTAGAAAGTTCGCGCAGTCCAGTTGAGTCAAATGACTGTTCATGATCTTTTTTTAATCAATAAACCTCAAAAAATGCATACGAGATATAGATTTGTTCCGTAGATGCTAATTTTTCATACGAACATACAATTAAAGGGCAAAATTATGTATTTATATATGTTAAGTACGTAAATATGCAGCTTTTTAAAAGTAATTTTTTTTTACCTCTCAATTTTGTAATATCTACATTATACTGAAAGCAACGAAAACAAAACGAAGTTTATTGATAAATATTTTTTTTTTTTCTTTTAAAAATTGTTCCTCACAAAATGTTAATTTTTTAATAACGAGCTTCCTAATCGTCGTGAAATTTTAACACGACCTCTTAAATAATTCATACAAAAACATACCAAATTTTCCGAATTTTCTTATCATTTTTTATTTCCAACCCCTAAGGAGGTTGAAGTAACGATGATAGAATTCGGAAAATTTGGTATGTTTTTACATGAAGTATTCAGGAGGTCGTGTAAAAATTTCATGACGATAAAGAAGCTGTTCATTGAACAATTAACATTAACACGTTTCATAGGGACTCGACATCCTCAATCGGACGTCTAGATTTTCATAGAATGACGTTGAAGTCTGCATCGTTGGAATGCAACGAAGTATTTTTTTCTTCGAATTTCCCAAATTCCTCTTGGCTGATTAAAGCTACGAAAATTACCCGACGATTTTTTAGGAGCCTCATTCAGCGATCTAAAACCTGAATCCACAAAATATGTTTTTCTGTAACAGCAAAAATAAGTACTGTAAGGAATTTTCGTTGCATACCAACCATGCAAACGCCAACGCCATTTTTGTCATGCAGCTTACGCCCTTTCGTAAAACAAAGTTCCAAAGATAGTTCGACTCTTCGCAAAAATCGTCATCACTCGGTCGACCTTTTCATTTTTTACAAAATCTTCGTTGTAAATTAAAGTCGTGATTGCCAGGCTATAGAACTTTGCCCTACAAAAACAGAATTTTCGAAATTTCGTATTTCACACCCCTCGAAGAATGGAAAACAAAAACACTTATGAACACGACTGTGACAGCGACGAGTCGCGTGTTCGCCACGTGTCTTTTTTTTATTGCTTTTTTTTTTAAATTAGCGCTATTGACACACGTGACGGCAAAACGTGTTGCTCGCATGTGCGCCTGTGTGTGACATACCGCACGCGCTCGCTCCAAGCCCGCGATAATAAGTTCATTCATCGCATTCGAGCCGGCATGACTGAATGGTCCTCTCTTGCTCACTCGCTCTCCTCCTGCCCTCCTGGTCCACCCCTTACTCTCTCTCTCTCTCTCTCTCTCTCTCTCTCTCTCTCTCTCTCTCTCTCTCTCTCTCTCTCTCTCCCTCTCTCTCTCCCTCTCTCTCTCTCCCCTCCCCCTACTCCGTCTTTCGGACCGCAAAGTACATATCACATCGTTTCGCGCGGAATTCTGTTCAATAATTTACACCACCGATAATAGCACCTGGTACTGTTGTAAGAAATAAATCAAGACAAAGCATCAGAGACGATGGCAGGCGAAAATTCGCCACAGCTTCGCTTTATGTCTAACAATATTAATAATAATAATAATAATAATAACAATAATAACAACAATAATAATAATAACAATAATAATAACAACAACAACAACAACAACAACAACAACAATAATAATAATAATAATAATAATAATAATAATAATAATAATAATAATAACAACAATACCAATTTGAACAACATTAATAATAATAATAACAATAACAATAACAATTTGAACAACAGTAATAATAATAATAATAATAATAATAATAATAATAATAATAATAATAATAATAATAAACATAAAGGAGCAATAAAGTCTACCATTGAAAAATTAATTAAAAAAATAACAGAAACAACAATAATGCTAATAATACGATGTTGAAGTTTGCATCGTTCGAATGCAATGACAACAGTAGTAATAATAATAACCATAAAGAAGCAATAAAGTCTACCATTGAAAAATGAATTTAAAAAATAATAATAGAAACAACAATAATGCTTATAATACGATGTTGAAGTTTGCATCGTTGGGATGCAACGAAAATTCATTTTTATCGTTTCATTTTTGGGCTGAAGATCATCAACCCTTACTTGCCACACTTCTGTAGAACCACGTATTTTCCACACTGGGGTCGATTCACACCCCAGCGACAAAAATTCTTATAAAAAGTAAACTATTGAATAAACAAATCGTCTGACTTCACTTCAAAAGGCCATGTGGACAACCCAATCTTAGATTAGTTAATAGTCCAAAATCAAAATTAACGCTTACTTGCCACACTTCTGTGGAATACACGTCAATGCATTTTCGCATGAGAAAAAAAAGTTGGTGGGGTGTTTCGAATCCCGCGGTGGGAAGCAAGGGTTGATGAGAATCCTGAAAAAATTTGATTGATCTTGTGGGCCTGCATTTTCCGAAAAATGGGCTACGGAACTTTCGTTGCGTTGCAACGATGCAAAGTTCAATACCATCTAATAGCATTTAAGGATGTTGAGTCCCAAATCGCAAATGATAATAAAATTCTGAAAATTTGGTACGTTTTTGTATGAAGTATTTCAGAGGTCGTGTAAACATTTCACGACGATTAGGAAGCTCGTTATTCAACAATTAACATTCACAAATTAAACGGTGTCTTGTGGAAACTGATGTAACTGTGCAATAAGTTTTTTTTTTGACCTCAATTTTGTAATATCTACAATATACTGAAAGCAACGGAAACGAAGCGAAGTTTATTGATAAGTTTTTTTTTTTTTTCTTTTAAAAATTGTTTTTAACAAAATGTTAATTCTTTAATAACGAGCTTCCTAATCGTCGTGAAATTTTAACACGACCTCTTGAATACTTCATACAAAAACATACCAAACTTTCAGAACTTTCTTATCATTTTTTATTTCAACCCCTAAGGAGGTTGGAGTGATGATGATGGAATTCGGAAAATTTGGTATGTTTTTACGCGAAGTATTCAGGAGGTCGTGTAAAAATTTCACGACGATTAAGAAGCTATTTATTGAACAATTAACATTAACATGTTTCATAGGGACTCAACATCCTTAATGTCACATCAATCGCAAGACATGTGGAATAAATCTTCTTCTTCGTCTACTTTTTGTTGAATATCCACTTGCCGTTATTCAGTCATAAAGGATGTACCCGGTGACATACGAGTGCGAGAGAGGGAAAGGGGGAGTTAAGGAAGCTTTCCAGTGTGACAGCCCGAAAAATCGCTGTTTTTCGCGATTTTTTTTTTTAAAGAAAAAATAATCTAATCGGTCTGGTTTTTTTTTGTATATTAATTGGGTATTGAAGAATACAAAACAATTTTTTAAAGATCGATTTATTTATTAATTAATATCTATAAAAATGATGAAACAATTGTTGCAGAAAATGCACTTGGATGTGGTGTCCACGTTGGGGGTCACAATTTTGATCTGAAACAAAAAACACAAAAAGATTATTGATCGGTATATAATTGGCTTTCGTGCTATGGAGGCTTTTTTTTTTTTTTTTTTTTTTTTGCAAAAATGGCGCCGGTTTGAACAAAAAGTATCGATTTTAGCATTTTTTTTGGCAGTTTTTTTTACAAAAAAATAGGAAGATGTCAAAAAAAAAAAGCTTCCATAGCACGATAAACAATGACGTTAAGAATATTGTGTAAAAAATTCAACTCGATAGCTTTAAAACTCTGCCCTCCAAGTTGGACACCGTTTTGAAAAATGCTGTTTCGAGAAAAACGCGTTCAAATTTTCGCTGTACCTGTAGCGCTCCGTTGCCTTCTTCCAAGAAATGCTGTACAGTAACCGAAATAATCTGAATTTCGGCATGAAAATTTCAGGGAATATTCGGAAGAGTGTATACTATTCGATAAAGCAAAAAAAAAAAAATCGATTTTTTGAAAATTTCACACTGGAAAGCTCCCTTAAAGATCCGAGAATCCGTTTCCCACGTCTCTCCGAGAGGACGTGTACTTTTTGGAAAAGAGAAAGAAGCGTCTCAACCGTGACGTTGAAGCTTGCATGGTTGAAATTCAACAAAAATAAAATTCTTCTTAACAACACAATTTTCTCAACCGATTAAGGCTGTAAAAATCGCTCCACCGTTTCAACGTATTCTTATTGCAAATGTACGACCTCAATATGCAAAAAAAAGGCGTCGGATAAAGATAATAATAAACGAAAAAAAAAATAAAAAAAAATGAAAACATCTTTGCATTCCAATCACGCAAACTTCAACGCCGTGTCTCAATCTTGCTCTACATTGAGAACAGCGTAACGTGAGCCACTTACGGTCATCTTTACTTTTTCACACAACACTTCACAATGGCCTTGGAGAAAAGTAAGCTACGGGATTCTTACCGAGCGAGCAGCTTTCACCTGATCGCCGAGGTTATCCTCATGCAACCTGCCGATTTGTAGCATTCTGTTAGCCGGCACCGAATGAGCCCTTTCGCCGCGTGATGAGCCACTAAACTCGCTAATAGACAAAACCGGCTAGGCACTCATCGGTATGGGAAGGTCACGAGTGGGATGGCGAATAGCGGTCGTGAAAGGGGGAGAGCAACCCTCGAGTGAAGGACGACGTGTGAGCAACGCACGCTCGAAGCGCCTTACGAGCCGTTAGCGGAGCGAGAGAGAGAGAGAGAGAGAGAGAGAGAGAGAGAGAGAGAGAGAGAATCGAAGCTCGAAAGGGTTGGAAGTTAGAAAAGGTTTTTTATAGAGAATTTGACGATGGAAAACATTCTCTCTCTCTCTCTCTCTCTCTCTCTCTCTCTCTCTCTCAAACTTTTATTCTTAAGTTATTTTAAGTTATTTTAAGTAATTATTTTAAGTTTCTAAACGAATACTCCTCGTATTCATTATCAGAGATTACCTACGCTATATGCGCAAATTACTTCACTTTAATTTTTTAGTTTATTTTATTTTTATTTTAGTTTTTTATATTTTTTATATTTTTTATATTATTTTATATTATTGTTGATGTTACAACTTACTCAACCTCTTATAATTCCTTCTATTGTACAACATCTAAAATTCAATAACTGTACACCATTGCCTAAAGGTTTAACCAAGGCATAATAAATCTTCAATCAATCAATCAATCAATCTCTCTCTCTCTCTCTCTCTCTCTCTCTCTCTCTCTCTCTCTCTCTCTCTCTCTCTCTCTCCCTCTCCCTCTCTCTCTCTCTCTCTGACCAAAAAATAATGGTAAAAAGATGATAAAAAGTTACATAAGAACATTAAATTTATTAAACAATGACAACAATGATGATATTTAAGATAGTCAAGTTTATAATAAATAATAATAATAATAATGATAATGATAGTCATGTCAATAATCAATGTTAGTCATATTGGTAATCATATTGATAATATTAATAAACTACTAAAAATTATAATATTAGTATTATTATTAATAAAATAATGAATAATAGTAATAAAAATAGTAATATAATAAATATTAGTAATAATATTAGTAAAATAATATTGGTAATAATATTAGTAACATAATGATGATAATAATAAATTGAGAGAATAAAAATGACGGCGGGGGTTGTCAGATTTGCGCGTTTGCGAATCGATGACGATTGAGGGAAAAAAAGGCCGGCCGGCGCACTGATATTTCGGATTTTTGTGTTATCCCGTGGCGTCGACGAATCGCCGAAGTGAGAGCGTACGAGATATCCCGTGTGGCTTGGAAACGGAGGTAACGGTATCGTGCTCGAAAACATTTTCCGCATCGTTGAGGACTCGACCACCGACGCCGGAGAGCGAGAGACAAAGAGAGAAAAGGAGAGCGAACGTGGGGAGTAGAGGAAGAGGGAAACGCAGCAATGTTTTCTTCTCTTCGCGCTTCACTTGGGGAAAGCAAAACGAGACCGGGCCGAGCGCCACACGCGACCTCTTAACGGTTTTCTCGTTAAGGCGGGTCGAGAGGCGTTTCAACAACGATGCTAACATTGAAGAATAGGGATTTATTTTTGTCCGCTTATTTCAACGTTCAATAACGTTCGTTAATGCCGATGCGTTGTTCTCCATATGTACAGGGCGTTCTGTTATTAATGGACAATCCTGCAACTGTCGTTAGGTCAGAGCAGGCCGTGCTGTATGCTGGAATTTCAGTTTAGTTAAAGTCCCACGATTTTACGCAGAGATTTTGCGACTAAGGAATATATGTTTTCAAATCATCCTTCGAGTCCTCCTCAAAAAAAAAATATTTTTTTTATAAGGACTATTCGCCAGAAAAAAAAGTGTCAATTCCATTTTGGGCACAGCAGAATAAAGATAATTCGATTTCGAATAGGATACACCCCTGAAAAACTTTTTTCGTGCATACCGTCGTCGAAGAAAAAAAATGTTATCAAAGTTGCGTTTCAAAGTGAACGCATTGAACTTATTTCCATTTTAAAAGAAGTTTTCGAATGTGTTTAGCTACTTTGACGGCCCGAAAATCACGACGTTGAAGTATCGTTGTAGAGCAACGATTTCTTTCGGTTCATTTTTCATTTCTCATTTCTTTATAGGTAATATTATCTAAAGTTTTTCCTTCGAAAATTGACACGGTGAATCTCTAATAAGGATACGTAAAAACGTATGAGGCATTTTTATTCCAAAAAGGCAAAAAAAAAATTGAATTGAAAAAAATGATTTTTTGTTGCATTGGAACAATGCGAACTTCAACGTCATTGAAAATCACGGTTATTGAAAGAAAGAAAAAATCCGAGGAATAAGTATTTATTTATATATGCCACCACACAATTGTTACCCGGTATTTATATATTTATCGCGTCGACTTAGCGTCGTTGCTCGTGGAAAAACGTGAGAATTAAATTTCAACGTCAATGACCGCGCAGCACTCAACGTTCCTTCCCCATCGCTTTCCCTAACTGTACGTGAGCGCTTCCATTGGATTTCTTCGGCGCATCGTCACGCACTTTCCTCCCTTCTTATTTTGAGGTTATCCTCGACTGCCTTATTTTCCCCGCGATGCACTTCAGTCTCCAGCCCCCGCCCCTTCTCTCTCTCTCTCTCGCTCGTTGTTTATCGATCGACAGGAACACGTGTACCGGACCGGTCAGTGGTTGTCACTCGGCAGACGCTTCCGCGCGTGAGATGGAGAGAGAGAGAGAGAGAGAGAGAGAGAGAGAGAGAGAAAGAGAAACAATCTGTGCGCCGGCGTCTTAGCCAAGTTGATCGTTGCCCGGCCACAGTCTCGCGACTCGAGACACGGCAAAACACTCCTCACCCGAAAAACATCGACAAGCATACACTGACATACACACAAGGGACGGTTAGAATCGTACGAGAATTTCTTCTGGTTCGTTGACGCGCTACCACTCAACGGGGGCGCTAAAACCACGATCCATATTTCCATCAGCAAGGATGAAGAGCGCGGGCTCTCGAACTTTCACCATGGCACGCATAGATGGCATGACAATCTACGCTCTTTTCTATCTTCTCTCTCTCTCTCTCTCTCTCTCTCGCGCGCGCGCGCTCTTTCTCTCAGAATTTCTCGTCTCTTTTTTTTTCATCTCTTCTGCAACGGAATAGCTTCTCCCACGCTTATTTTACTTTCCCAACTATCTCCCTCGCCATCGCCGTGTTTTCGTCTATTGCTCGCTCCCTCGGCCTCGCGCGTCGTGCGCGCCGAGCGGGGTATCCTGCGAGCCTACCGTGCACGCTGCCTATCCTTCGTTTCTCCCACCTCAATTTTATGGACGCAAGACGATGTGCATCGATTGCGCTGAACCACCGGACGCGCGTTTTCTTTTCTCTCGCTATTTATATCTTTCTCGCTCTCATTCGTGTTCGTATTTTCTAGTTTTTACACGGACAAAAAACTAAACAATGAGGAAGGAAGAACTAGGCTTGTCGGGAAAGTATCAGCAGTACAGATAAGTTCTCGGCCATTTTTTTTTCTTCGTGAAAATGATTTATTTACTCAAAATCAATAATACATTTTAATCGGGAAAGTAATGTCCGTTTGGTTTCACACATTTGCCCCACCTGTCGGGCAGATTGCGAACTCCTTGGCGGTAGAGAGATGGTGGCGTTGAGTCGATAAAGTTGGTAATGGAATTTTTTACTTCATCGAACGTTTCGAAGTGGCCATCAGCCAAACGATGTTGGCGCGATCGGAACGAGTGAAAATCCGATGGAGCCGAGTCTGGTGAATACGCCGGGTGGGGGAAAGCCAGCCGGACGAAACTAAAGCGTCTCTGGTTCTTTCCGCCGTGTGCTGTCTGGCATTGTCATGCAGCAATATGGCCGGCATAAGTCCTTTGCCTGTCTAAGGCCGTTTTGAATCTTGCCGAACTTTTTTAAACCACTGGAAATGTCTTGTTGCATAACTCCTAATGCAGTAGCAAGCTCCGATTGCGTTCCGCAAGAATCTTCGTCCAGCAACTGCTCCAAATATTCGTTTTCAATTTTTTTTGGTTGTCTTGCTCTTTTGCCATCCTCGAGGTCGAAATTTCCACTTCGGGACCTTCGAAACCACTTTTTCGCGGTACCGACGGATACGGCATCTTTCCCCAATAGCTTACAAATCATTACCTTGGCCTTGGATGTATTTTTTTTTCAATTCCAACGCCAAGAGTATACAGTGCCGGATCTGCGCGTTATTTCAACTCATTTTGCTCACTGCGCGCGATGTATATTTTGAGGTTATGTTGAGCTGATGGTTCGGAAGCATGGTCTACTATGTTGGTACTACATGACACCGGAACTGGAGGGAAATTTGCTTCGTTCAAATATTCAGTACAGCTGCTTTTATTATCAGGCCGAGAAATTATTTGTACACCTAATAATTTCGTTTTTTTTACACAAGTGACGTTGACAAAAACGAACTTTCCGCACAACCTAATATCAATTGGTACTCTATATTCTTTGTTTGAATTTTTGTCTTACAATTCAATAGGAAGGTGTTTATCTCTATCTCTATCTCTCTCTACCCACTTACATTGTGTTTAGTTCTTACTTTGTTCTTATTCAGTAATATTAATATTCGTGAAAATAAATTCCCTAGTCTAGGACGTTTTTTATACATATATTATTTATTATTTGGTCTTTTTATAATAAATTTTTTTTAAAAATATGGTAAATCTTCGAAGTGGGGCTCCTACTAGAATCATCAAAACAAACCCAAACAAAAATTAGCCTGATTCTAGCAGCAGCTCCTGTCCTTTTCTATTTTTTCCATTTCTTAATTTTTATAATGATCTATAATTTGGTTAAGTATTTATATCAAGGCCTTAGGCCTTAATATAAATATTTAATATGAATACTTAACACAGTAACGGGTATAAAATCATGTGCGAATTTAACATTTTTTTCGTATGAAAAAGTGATTCACTCATAAAATTAATTACACATCTATTTAGTATGAATATCAAACTGTTAGAAAATATATATATTTTTTTCGATGTACAAAATGGCCGACTACTCGAAACTTCTTGAAACAGCGGTTTTTCAATTGGCGTGACAAATAACTTCAGAAATTTTCACTCGATTTACTTCAAATAAAAAAGTTATGTTCCTAATTGCATTTGGCATTTGGTTTATTTTTGCCCTCTAAATTGGCGGAAAAAATACGAGCAATGGAAGAAAAAATAACTTTCGTCGCGTTCCAACGATGCGAACTTCAACATCATGTATATATTACATAGCATTAATATGACCTACTTTATTATTTTCTATTATGTAATACTCTCGTATTGAGTTTTAAATTTTATCCTATACCGGAACACTTATATGGGTAAATATTTGTGGTTATACGTGTGAATATCTTTCTTTTTTCTTTCGCCCCCGCCCCTATATCCCCGTGACAAATAGGTGTATACAAAACTGGCCTCCGAACGTCGCGATCCTAGCGCTGGAAATCGGAACTTCCCGCGATGGGGCGCGCAATGATATAGCGCTTTCTACTTAGAAGGGAAATTCAACCAACGCGCCTTTCAACGATTTTTCTTGCACATATTGCATTGTTATTCGCTCTTGCTTAATCTCGTCTTTGTGGTTATTATTTTTTTTTCAACACTCCCGTGTTTTTGCAGAGAGCGAACAAGGCTCGTGGGAGAGCGGTCTTTCCTACGAGTGCCGATCGCTGCTGTTCAAGGCTCTGCACAATCTCATCGAGCGTTGTCTACTCTCGAGGGATTTCGTTAGACTCGGCAAGTGGTTCGTTCAGCCTTACGATGGCTTCGAGAAGCATCGATGCAGCAGGTAAAAAGAAAAATACGTAGTTTATGTCTATCGTTCACTCGTCACCGTTTTATAAATTCTTCGCGACAACGCGAAGTTACGAAGTTAAGGATAATTCTTCAACTCGATAATAATTTTATTGCCGAGTGGAATAATTGAAAATGATAGTGCCGTAAAGCCAAAGGCCTTTTGGTACCGTGGATCGTCACTACTGGTCCATTGCAGAGACGCATTTGTTTTGTTTGTAATGTATCTAAAACATGCTTATTTTTTGCTAAAGCTAAAAAAAGCATTCTTAAAACCCTATTAAATACCCTATTAATATACCCTTAAATAAATAATATTAAAATAGAGTTTACTGTAGTTTTAGTTCAGTTTAGTTGAGTTTAAGTTTTTCAGTTTTTTTACTAATCAAAAACTAAAAAACTAAAAATAAACCAAAACTAAACTAAGACTAAACTAAAACTTAACTGAAACTAAACTAAAACTAAACTAAAACTGAACCAAAACTAAACTAAAGCTAAACTAAACTAAAGTTACACTAAAGCTAAACCAATACTAAACTAATGCTAAACTAAAGCTAAACGAAAATTATACTGAAACTAAACTAAAACTAAACTAAAACTCAACTAAAACTAAACTAAGACTAAACTAAAACACAACTAAAACAAACTAAAACTAAACTAAAGCTAAACTAAACTAAAGTTACACTGAAGCTAAACCAATACTAAACTAAAGCTAAACTAAAATTATACTAAAACTAAACTAAAGCTAAACTAAAATTATACTAAAACTAAACTAAAACTAAACTAAAACACAACTAAAACACAACTAAAACTAAACTAAACTAAAGCTGAATTAAAGTAAAGCTATACTAAAACTAAACTAAACTAAAACTAAACTAAACTAAAACTAAACTAAAACTAAACTAAACTAGAACTAGAACTAGACTAAAACTAGACCTAAACTAGACTAAAACTTAAACTAAAACTAGACTAAAACTAGACTAAAACTAAAACTAAACTGAAACTAAACTGAAACTAAACTAAAACTAAACTAAAACTAAACTAAAACTAAACTAAAACTAGATTAAAACTAAACTAAACTTTACTTAAATTGAACGAAAAAACTTAAACTAAACTAAACGTAAACTAAAAAACGTTAAAAACTAAAAATAACTATCCTATCAAAATAGGGTATTTTATTCTGTGCAAGAAAAATACTAAGAATGTATAAATAAAGTAGTCTTCGCAATACGCAAAAGAATAATGTTGGTTTTGATTTATAAACACACAAAATAAATTTTATAATTCATATTTGAAAAAATACTTTTTGTATCTGTGCGACGAACGTGCGAAACGGCAGCTGCCATAATGGATTTTGACGTGACGTCATTGGCATAGTAAACAAAGAAAGCGAATATTTTGCAAAAGCGAAAAAATTGAATATTTTTTAACTTCCTACGAATAAAAAACGTTTTTTTATTTCGATTTACGACCGGAGAATTGAATATTTTTGCAGCAGTCACCTGTCGTTCTCGTTCGCGTTTTTCGTCCACGGCGAGAGCACCGTCTGCGCGAGCGTCGACGTCAGGCAACATCCGGCGGTGCGACACCTCACGAGAACGTGTCTACAACGTACCCAGACGACGCAGTCCGGCGTCAAGGGTATACCCAATTTATTGACCCTCTCGCCCCATTTTTTCTAACCAACTTTCAATTGATTCGCTTAAGCAGCTTTGGATTTTTTGTTTTTAGCAAGAAAATGATGTGCCTCGAACTCTTTCTGGTACACGCGAAATAATTCTTTCGGCACCCGATTATTTTGCCCGAAGCAGGACATTTTTTAAAGTCGACTGGGCGAGGAGATAAAAAAAAGTTAAAGAAACACCCGATAAAAGCAGCTGCGAATAAATCAATGATAACGGCGATTAGAAATTTGGATTGAAAATCGTGAAATTCGAATTATTCTGAGATAATTTTTAGAAGAATTTTAAAACCTTATTCTTAGCATTTTGGGAAATCGGGGAAAAAATGTTTACACGAGGCTCGTATAGAATTTTAAAAACATGGGCTATTGGTCATTTTTATTCGAAAACGGTAGAATGGAAATCGTCTTACGGTTCTTTTTTTTCTTTCTCTTTTTTAAAAAGATTTTTATGCATTTTTGTTGAGAATTACCAAAAAAAAAATCTAGTCTTTCAAGAAAAAAGACACGGGACAAGGATGTTAAAATTAAAAAAAAAAAGAAGACGTGAAAAGAAAGTCAAATAGGCCCTTTGAGATTAATGTGAAGTGCGGTTAGAAATTTGAGACGGTAAATGGTGGAATTCGAATCATTTACAGAATGAATTCGATATTTTATTTGAAGAACCTTTTTTGGAACACTAAAAAGTTAAGGAACCTTTTTTAGAATCTTAAGAAGTTAGAGGAACAGATGTCGGTCACTTTTCTTTTAATTGACATTAAAAAAAAGGCAGCAAACGAAACATTGGCAGGTTCGTAAAGTCGAAGTTTGCATCGTTGGAATAGAACGACATTCTTTTTCTCCGAGTTCCCAAATTTCCTTTTCTGGAGCTATGTAAATTATGCGAACATTTTTTAACATCCTTATTTAGCGATTTCGCACTTAAATCTACAAAATTTGATTTAGGATAATAATTTTTTCAAAACAAATCGAAAGTATTACAATCAGTATAGTAATCAGTCATTTGGCTTCGAACTTAGTGGCATTCGAATCGTTTCAATAATTAAAAAAAAATACCTGACCATACCCCGAAATGAAAAAAAAAAAAAAATAGTTTCTAGAAGCTCAAGGCGGGATATCCATTTAGACGAGAAAAAATTAAGCAATCTCCAACGATTTTTTAAACTACGCAATAATTGTTCTACATCTATCAAACTCCAGGTAAACCTTAATAGTATATTTGAGTATGCAAAAGAATTTTTTTATATTCATTTATCATCAAAATGGCGTCGCAGTTTCAAATTGTTACAGCAACGTTGCCGCGAGAGTTGCAAATCAGCGTGCAGTCTACCTTCCCGTACACTTTCATATGCAAAAAAAATTCAAAAACATTTACACTTAAAACACTATAGTATAGTTTCTATTTAACGGTAATTAAAATAAGAAAATGCAAATTTAAGAGAATGGCACGCATTTACGAAAAAAAACAACAGCACTTGACGCAAAATTTTTGTGAAATTTGGATTCAAAAAGTAGTTTTTTGGTTCGAATTTTTCAAAAACCACAGCGGTGACGGGCTGTAACGTTTGAAGTTTTTCGCATTTCGATTTGAAACTGGTAAAATATTCTACATACATAGTTCGATCGTTTAAAGAAAGAAAAAAGGTCGATTTTTCATCGTTGTAAATGTATATCCCGCGTTAAGAATTTTCATTTTTTAATGATTTTAACGATTTAAAATAAACAGTGTTAGAGACATGTCATTTTATTTCTTTTTATTAACGATTAAAAACAAACAGTGTTAGAGACGGAAATGAAAAGAAATAAAAAAATCGTTATATATATATATATATATATATATATATATATATATATATATATATATATATATATATATATATATATATATATATATATATTATAACGATTTTTTTAGTACTAACTATTAATACTAACTTTAAAACTTTAGTACTAAAGAAAGTACTATCGTACTTTACCACGTTAGTTAAGTACTTTAGTACTTTAGTAAAGTACTTTAGTGCTTTAGTAAAGTACTTTAGTGCTTTTCCAAAGTACTTTAGTGCTTTTCCAAAGTACTTTAGTGCTTTTCCAAAGTACTTTAGTGCTTTTCCAGAGTACTTTAGTGATTTGCCAAAGTATTTTAGTACTTTTCTAAAGTACTTTGGTACTTCTCTAAAGTACTTTACTGCTTTTCTAAAGTACTTTAGTACTTTTCTAAAGCACTTTAGTACTTTTGCTAAAGTAATTTTACTACAGTACTAAAGTACTTTTACTACAGTGCTAAAGTACTTTTACTAAAGTACGTTTACTCAAGCACTAAAGTACTTTACTAATAAAGTACTCTAGTAATAAAGTCTAATAAAGTACTCTAGTAAAGTACTAAAGTACTTTAATACTAACTTTAAAACGAACTAATTTAAAACTTTCAAACTAACTTCAAACTTTCAAAAAACTTCAAACTAACAATGTTTATTTTAAATCGTTCAAATCGTTAAAAAAGAGAAAAAACTCGATTTTTCATCGTAAATGTATATCCCGCCTTAAGAATTTTTTTTTTTTTTCGAATTAACAATAAATACAAAATGTATTTGTTGTTAATGCGAAGAAAGAAAATTCTCAAGGCCTACAATAAATGGCGTTCTATATATTTAATATATATCTGTATGTATGTATATTAAAAGTTATTACGAAAATGCGAAATATTTTTCTTTGCAGTGATCCTCGCGCCATACGGATTGGCGGGCACTCTGACGGGACAGGTGGGACGTGTGGACAGTCAATTGTTGGACGAGTGGAAACACTTTTATCCGATAAACGGTGCGGGAATGGACAACGGTTTGCCGGCTTTGGTCGAGGTCCTCGTCGGTGGCGTACGAATGCGTTATCCCTCGTGTTACGTCCTCGTCACCGACATGGACGATTTGCCCTCGGAGATGCCACTCTCGCCACCTTACAGTCCCGCGAGTTACGAGAATCCAAACTCGACGCAGCGCGATTTGAAAGCCTCGACCGAATTGCCGGAACGCGTTTGGGCCGAGTGCTCACTCGGCTCGCCCATATCCGCCGCTTCCAAGACCGATATCTCCACGAGCTCGACGATCGAGCTCGGCACGTGGACGTTCGTCGACTCGACCCAAAAGTCTTCCTGCAGTTGCTCCAAGTGAGTAACACGTGGCACGCGCGACAACGGCATCTCAACCTCGCGTTTGGAATCCCGACGAATACTCGATAGGGCGTGAGAGACACGAAAGAGTTTTTTTTTCTCGTGCGAGGGCTAAGCATTTACACAATTTATCCACTGACACGAGTTTCGCTAAATTATGTTACGAACGCTGGAAATCTGCGCGCGAGCCTTCTTTTACCCAGGGTGTAGAACCTTAGGCGCTGATTTTCATTTCCTCGGTAAAATTCTGTTCTACATCCTTGAAGTGAGAATTGTAAAAAAATTGTAAAAAAAATATTAGTGCAATTGAGGGATAATACCACTAGCGGCAGAAGATAAGGCCTAACTGCGACTATTTTGGGAGTATGTAAAAAAGAATTGGATTTCTTTTGAGAGGGTTTATTTAAGACCTTAAGCCACAGCTTAGGCATAAAATCATGTGCGAATTTAACAATTTTTTTGCGTATGAAAAAGTTATTCGCTCTTAAAATGAATTACACATCTATTTAGTATGAATATCAAGCTGTTAGACATTTTTTTTTTTTCTTCCGATGTATATAATGGCCGACTACTGATATTTTCTTTTATCTTTTTTTTAGGCGCTCCGCGGCGTGACATTTAGCATCCACAATTTTTGACCTAGAACAAAAAACAAAAATTCTCGTCAATCTACATTAGAATACCTAGAGAAGTACGTACGGGAATGAAAAAATATTGTTTCATTCACAAGTTGTACGTGTTTGAACTTAAGAAATGAATTTTCCGTGAAAAATTTCGTTCTAACTGCTCATAAAATGAAAAGTTTTCGATTAATCAGAAATTCCGTACGTACGTCTCTGCGAAATGCAATTAGGAACATAACTTTTAAATCCGAAGTAAATCGAGTGAAAATTGTTGAAGTTATTTGTCACGCCAATTGGAAAAAAGCTGTTTCGAGAAGTTTCGTGTAATCGGCCATTTTGTACATCGAAAAAAAAAATTCCAACGGCTTGATATTCATACTAAATAGATGTGTAATTAATTTTATAAGTGAATCACTTTTTCATACGAAAAAAAAATTGTTAAATTCGCCCATGATCTTATACCCGTTACTTAAGGCCTTAACACATATTATACCCGTGGCTTAAGGCCTTAACACATATTAAAGTATAAAAAAAATGTTATTATAATTTTCCATACAAAATGACGGCCACATTTTGAAAAACGTTTTTTTTTACAAATAGCTTCACAGGAGGACGGTTTTCTCGTAAAGTATAAACCCGGAACAAAAAGCGAAAAAAAAAAATTATAATCCATATATTATCAGCTATGGAACTACGTAGGGAGTTTTTTTCATCAAATTGTGACAAAATGGCGCACTTCGAAAGAAATAAATCGATTTTTTGCCCAAAAAATAAGCAGTAAATTGTTTATAAAAAAAAAACGTTTACATTTAATGAAAAAATGGCTGCGTACTCCCATAGAGAATGTAATTGTGAAGCTACTATCAAAATTTCAAATCGATCCATGCAAAGGTGTTCGAGCAATCCGTTCTCCCAGTTTGAAAAAAGTTTTGCCGCAGCGCTCCGAGGCGCTGGAAGGCGACAGAAATCGATAACTGAACGTTGAAAAAAAATTCGCTACAGGACCAATTGCATATTGTTTTTATGACCCCAAAGTATTTTTTAAGCCGAAAAACGATGCTTTCAAAATCCTAGAGTGGCGTTATCCCTTAAGGGTACATTTAACTTGAGGCACATCGAATTTGGCATTTAGTAAAGAGAGAATATTGAAAAGTTCGATGGTGAAAATTTTCGTAAACTTTCGAATTTTTACGCTTTGGAAGAAAATCGATCTAAAAGTATTAACGACGTGTGAAAGATTTTTTAACAATCAGTCGACATACGTGTGGATATACGTATATATACCGGGTGTCCCACTTTAATCTTACCCCTGATTTATCTCGAAACATACTGCTCCGATCAAGTATTGAGTACAATAAAACTTTGCGGATTGAAAAAGGGGGCGTTAAAGGACAGCTGCTTCGGGCCCGAGTTCAAAATAGCGCCGCTAAGAATGCCGAGATGTTTTATTTTTCTCCACATGGGATCAGGAACTTTTTTTCACCAAAACATTCGTCAGGCCAAATCTAACAAATGTTGTAGGATAAGTTTTGTTTTTGTAACTTTCACAATTTTTAGGTTAGAATACGATTGTTTACTATTTTAGCGCTATCCAGAATCTACCACGAGGAGGTAAAGTCTTAAACATACCCAGTGTAAGTGTGCGTGTGAGTTTGCGTTTGTTTTCGTTCGTTCGGGTTTGTTCCAATTCAAACAAACCCAAACAAGGATCAGGTCTCTGCGGCTCGGCACTTGGGTTACCAAACAAACCCAACCGCAAGTGCGCGTTGTTTGGGTTTGTTTCGTAACCGAAGTGACGAGCCGCAGAGACCAAATATTTGTTTGGGTTTGTTTGGGTTATCGAATGAACCCAAACAAACTAACACGGCCACTTGCATTGGGAATATTGAAGACTTTACCTCCTCGTGGTACATTCTAGATAGCGCTAAAATAATATTAAACAATCGTATTATAACCTACAAATTATGAACGTTATCGATAAACTTTTCCGATTAAAGTTTTGGCCAGATAAATTTTTTGCCGGAGAAAAAAATTCATGATCCCCTAAAAAAACAAGACACGTCGGCCATTTTGTGGTCTTAATGTCGTCATTTTGAATTTGAGAGCGAAAAAGATTTTTTTTAATGTCTGCTTTTTAACCCTGAAACTTTAATTATTCTCAATATTTGATCGAAGCAGTATTTTTCGAGGTAAATCGGGTGTAAGATTAAAATGACACACACACACACACACACACACACACACACAATTTGGGTCAGTTCAGTTGAAAATACCGTTTTCTTTCTCTTCGTTTTGCATGTTAGAGCGGTTACCAGTAGTGTGCGAAATGGGAGAGAACGTTAGCAGTTTACGGTAGATGTTGATTAATTTTTTTCCTCTCAAACGTAAAAAAACGTGTTTTTTCATCTTTATTTTTTCCCTATGGCTGTTGCAAATGTGTGCATGCGTTTGAGTTCGAAGAACGTGGCTCGAAGGGGCAACGGTTGGCGGGAATTTCGAAGGTCCTTGGAAACGAAAAAAAAAAGAGAAATAATTGGCATTACATGGAGTCAAATATAAGCGTAAAAAAATACGAGAAAAACAATCAACAGGCAGAGGTTGATCTTCTCCGAAAATCCGGCGACTATGCTCCTTCACTCATGCCTGGAATTCGCTTCGAATTTTTAAGTTCCGCTGACTTCTCGCGAGTGTTTTTCAGTTTCAAAGAAAAATCAACCGTAAGAGCGAAAACGAAAAAAAAAAAAAGGATCAATGCCCCTAGACGATGAGTTGAGAAAGAATAGAGACAAGATGTTAAAAGCATCGGTTGCAGGTGCACGACCCCCGGGGGTTGGAAAGGCCTCGCCTCCTCTCACGTACAGAGGGAGAGGGCTGATAAAGGTGGACGGAGGGTCGTGCCTTTTCATCGACGTTCTACCATCCAGTGGGATGCCTCTTGCCCCTCTGTCCCTGCCAATGCCCCCAGGTGGGTAATATCTGCCTTCCCCCACTTCCCTCGCTCAAACGAACGAAACGTTTTCATTACTTTTTTCTTGTTCGCTCCTCCTCACACACACGATCGAAATGCCATCCTCATTAATTCATTGATTATCCTTATAAACACGAGGGTTAAGAAGCAGAAAAAAACACTCGAAATTGTACAGAAACGGAAATTCTAACAATAGCATTATTCCTGTGTTACGAAAAAAAACCCTCACTCAATAACAGCATTGCTTTTCGTAACCCATTGCCTTCTTTCAAACAACATTTTTTTGGATATACAAATATGCGAATGAAACTCGGTTTCTCGAAGGGGTTTAGAAAAAGTGCGAAGACAATTAAATTCATACACACATGTGTAAACGATATAGTAATTCAATAATAGATTTATTTTCTCCAACAGATTGGTAAATTTTCGGGAAATTCAATGGTCTTCGTATTTTTTTTCTAGAAAACTCGCGTAACAAACGCGATTTATCAGTTATATACATACACACATACAGGGTATCGCATTAAAAGAAAAAAAACATTGAAATAAATTGCAAAGACGAGGTGGTAGAAAAAAATGTTTCGTACAAAAGTTTTATGGTTTCGAGGGGGACATTCGATGGCAATACAAAATAATAGGCATGGGTTTCAGGTTGTAGAAAAATAACTAATTTTAAAACGAATCCAAGGGTAAAGAAGTTCTCTAACGAAAAAGTTATGGAGGTTTGAAATTTTTCGAAATACGCCAAATATTCAATCGCCATAACTTTCTAGATCTAGGGATTATTTTTTCCCGGCAAATTCGTCTGGAAATCTGCGATTTGTATTTTAAAAAAACATAAAAGCAATGGCTTTTGGTTTGAACACTTAAAAATTACCGCGGTATCCCGTAAACGTGTTGACAAAAAAAAATATTTCGTACTACCATGGGATGTTCCTTTTGAACCATAAAACTTTTGTAGGAAACACTTTGTTTGTACGGTCTCGTTTCGATTCATTTTAATGCTTTTTTTTCGAACGTGACGACCTGTATATACCTACGTGTGTGCCACTTTGATGCAAATATAACGAAATGTTAACAAGACTAATCTTCGTTCAACCTAACTCATCCGGACTCTTGATGTATCATTTTTTTTAAAGAAAAGCGAAATTGAAAAACAAGAGGAATAATAATGATGATGAATGGAAGAAAAATAATAAGAATAATCCTCAGGTCATCAATATCGAGTCACGCTTGCTACGACGATCGTATCATCCCAAGTAATGAAGGGTATGCCGTGCATGATTCTAACCGCTCACTGATTCTTCTTCTACTATTGTTTATCTCCGCGAGCTGAATTTTTCCGCTCAATCATCCTTCGTTTTGTTCACCGCTGAGAAATGATAGGTAACGATGAGAAAAAAAAAACACTAAAGACATAGTTACGCAGCAAAGAAAAAGCAGTAAATATTTTTATGGACAAAAGACAAGACAAAGGACAAAACAAACAGGAACAAAAGACAAGACAAAGGACAAAACAAACAGGAACAAAAGAATATCTTGTTCCTTTTATTAAAGAATTTGTGAGATTCGGAAAAAATTCATCTCGCTCAACCGTCTACCCGGGTCTTTGCTTTATCGCATGCGTTTTGTGCTTGTAGAGAGTAGCCTGGAGAACTAAAAACAAAAATTTGGAAAAATCAATTCGCAATGCGGATTTAGCGAGGAAAAACGAAAAAGGGAATATCTTACTTTATACGCTGGCAGTGTCGGAGATGCGACGAATCGAAATTTCTCCCAATAACATTAACTTCTTATTTCTCGAATTTTCTTATTTTTCCTCTCACCCCTATCCAAGTATTCGAGGACGAGTAGCGCGCGAAAAATACTCTGATTAGGAATCGAGGTTTCCCATTTTCCGAAATGCAATTGGCGAATTCGATTCTTGGCAGTTCCGACACTTCATCGCTTCGACCTATCATCTGTCGATCCATCTGACAAATTGTGTGCGAGATTTCCGACTAATTGAGCGCGCGCACGCCCTCTCAAATGTGGTAAAAGCTGACAATTTTGCTTCGAACTCACACTGCAATCGATCATGTAAATAATGTAGCGACGAATCGAAGTGTCGAATACGTTGAACATATCGAATAACGGATATTTCGAGTTTTTCGGTCATCTCGAATATTTCAAATGTATTGGATATGTCGATTGCATCGAATATATCGAATATATATTTTATCTATCGAGTATCTCGAATATATCGATTGCATTTAACATACCGAATATATAGAGTATTTAAAATAACTCGAATGCATATAATACTTCGAGTATATCACATGGTTTAGTATATCGATTATAATCGAAATATCGAGTATATCGTTTATAATTTTTTTAAATCGAGTATATCGATTATAATCGAAACATCGGGTATATCGATTATAATCGAAACATCGAGTATATCAATTATAATCGAAACATCGGGTATATCGATTATAATCGAAATATCGAGTATATCGATCATAAACGAAACATCGAGTATATCGATCATAATCGAAACATCGAGTATATCGATCATAATCGAAACATCGAGTATATCGATTATAATCGAAACATCGAGTATATCGATCATAATAGAAACATCGAGTATATCGATTATAATCGAAATGCCCAATTCGTCGATTATAATCGAAACATCTAGTATATCGATTACAATCGAAATATCGAATTTATCGATTATAATCGAAACATCTAGTATACCGATTACAATCGAAACATCGAGTATATCGATTATAATCGAAACATCGAGTATATCGATTATAATCGAAATATCGAGTATATCGATCATAATCGAAAAATCGAGTATATCGATCATAAACGAAACATCGAGTATATCGATCATAATCGAAACATCGAGTATATCGATTATAATCGAATCATCGAGTATATCGATCATAAACGAAACATCGAGTATATCGATCATAATCGAAACATCGATTATATCGATTATAATCGAATCATCGAGTATATCGATCATAATCGAAACGTCGAGTACATGGATTATAATCGAAACATCGAGTATATCGATTACAATCGAAACATCGAGTATATCGATTATAATCGAAATATCGAGTATATCGACGGTAATCGAAATATCGAGTATATCGACTAGAACCGATGCATCGAACATATGATATATATCGAATATATGGAACATATCGATCGAATCGAATATATCAAACATATCGAATCAATCGAATATATCGGATATATCGAATGTATTGAATATATCGACCGTCATCGAAACGATCCAAAGTAGCATGAAACATTCTCTCTCTCTCTCTCTCTCTCTCTCTCTCTCTCTCTCTCTCTCTCTCTCTCTTTCGACCATAACGGAATAAAAACAAAAAATCAAAAGAATCACGAAATTAACGAAAATGACGTTGAACTTTAGATCAAACGTAAGCAGAACGGAAGGAGCACCGAACACGCCACCGGGTGGTCCACCGTCGTACTCGAGGGGTCCGCCGACCGGTGGTGATTGTCCTCCGGTGCCGTCGGTCGGTTCGCCCGGCTCACCGGCGCCCTCACCCCTGCCGACGCCCCATTCCGAGCCGGCGTCGGTACCACCGGCCGATCCGACGATGCCGACCCTCTCGCCGCAACCGCCACCGAGTCATCCGAACACGGCGCCACCGTTGACGCCCTCGCAGGGACCGAAGTCGGTCGCCTCCTCGACGACAACGATCGCGTGCTGCAACAATCAAGCGCCTAGCCCGACGTTGCCGACGTTGCCGACGCTGAAGAGACCGATACTCGCCTCGAGGGAATACGAGAGCGCGTTACTCGACGACGAGCAACCGCTCTCGTGGCTGTACGATTACTCGACCCAGGAAGCGTGGCTCAATCATCCGGTGAAGCGTTTCAAGGGGAATCCCACCAATCCAACGACGAATACAACATTATTACGTAGCAGCAATCTTTATCCACCGATGAGCGTACAAACGATGCAATCGCAAACGACCAAAATGGAGATCAAACAGGAACCGAACGCGAACAATACCGTGAGTCTCGAGACCTTGACGGATCAAACGCTTTTGTTTTCGTTCTCTTCGGTTTTGTTGTTGTTGTTGTTTCCTTTGTTCGTACGTTTCTGTCTGCTTTCGGTTTGCTTCCGGCTCCCTTCCTCTTGGGTGAAAGCCATTTCGTCCTTTTGCGATACCGCCACTCTCATTCCCGATACACGCTTTCCTACGGTTCTCTCGGAGATCTCCGTCCTCGAACTCTGGTCCCGACGCGCTGCTCTCGATGGACCCTGACGTGTGTGCCGCGCTTGCACGAGGGCACGGGGAAATTTCGCGTAACCTGTGCCGATCTCGACATTCCAGGGAGCTTGTTCGGAAGACGCCGGAATTGGATGCCTACTGTATACAGGGTGGATCGATAGCTGTTAGCACCTCGGATATCTTCGAAACTATAAGATTCACGGAAATGTTTGCTGAAATGAAATTGCACAGTACGAAAGGGGCCACCCGAAAGCGATAATAGCTTTTTATGCAGGTGGAGGTACTTCGGACATTTTAAGGTCAACTCCGTTTTTTAAAATGGATCGGTATGTTTTTTTTCCGTATCATGAAAGAGGAGCTTGAAACGAGTTCGACGACCTATAACATAAGCTCACTGAAGGTCATAGAAAGTACAGAAAGGCGATAGTACTTACAGTTTCGGTAGTAAATAAAATTACTACGTTTATGGCAAGTGTTCGAAATGACGACCGTCAATATCAATGCGCACGTTATTACGTACGTTAAGGAAGCTTTCCAGTGTGACAGCCCGAAAAATCGCTGTTTTTCGCGATTTTTTTTTTTAAAGAAAAAATAGTCTAATCGGTCTGGTTTTTTTTTTTTTGTATATTAATTGGGTATTGAAGAATACAAAACAATTTTTTAAAGATCGATTTATTTATTAATTAATATCTATAAAAATGATGAAACAATTGTTGCAGAAAATGCACTTGGATGTGGTGTCCACGTTGGGGGTCACAATTTTGATCTGAAACAAAAAACACAAAAAGATTATTGATCGGTATATAATTGGCTTTCGTGCTATGGAGGCTTTTTTTTTTTTTTTGCAAAAATGGCGCCGGTTTGAACAAAAAGTATCGATTTTAGCATTTTTTTTGGCAGTTTTTTTTACAAAAAAATAGGAAGATGTCAAAAAAAAAAAAAAGCTTCCATAGCACGATAAACAATGACGTTAAGAATATTGTGTAAAAAATTCAACTCGATAGCTTTAAAACTCTGCCCTCCAAGTTGGACACCGTTTTGAAAAATGCTGTTTCGAGAAAAACGCGTTCAAAGTTTCGCTGTAGCTGTAGCGCTCCGTTGCCTTCTTCCAAGAAATGCTGTACAGTAACCGAAATGATCTGAATTTCGGCATGAAAATTTCAGGGAATATTCGGAAGAGTGTATACTATTCGATAAAGCAAAAAAAAAAATCGATTTTTTGAAAATTTCACACTGGAAAGCTCCCTTAACACATTTCTTGGACAGGTACAGAAAGTGCGGAAAGGCGGTAATACTTACGGTTTACTTCACTGAAAATAAACACTGTTTCAAGGACACTATAACAAGTTTGCAGGATAAGATAAACATGATTAGATTAGTATCGATAGATCGGTCAATCGAGTACAATGTATCCGTTTGAAGAGCAAGTCAATGTGCTTCTTATTTATGGCGAATGCCAACAGCTGTAAGGGCACAAACTTTGTACGGTGAACGATATCCACATCCACATATTCACTACCGAAACTGTATTGTCGCTTTTCTCTACTTTCTATGGCCTTCAATGACCTTAGTGGTCGTTGAACTCGTTTCAAGCTCCGCTTTCATGATACAGAAAAAAAAAACATACGGATCCATTTAAAAAAAATGGCGTTGGCCTTCAAATGTCCGAATTATCACCACCTGCGAAAAAACTATTATCGCTATCGGATGGCCCCTTTCGTACTGTGCAATTTCATTTCAGCAAACATTCCTGTGAACTTTATAGTTTCGAATATATCCAAGGTGCTAATAGTTATTGATCCACCCTATATATATATATATATATTAACACAGGGTGAGGCGCCGAATTTTAGACCTTCAAATATTTCGGAAAATATTGATCACTTATGCAGGGCGTAGATTTTATTACAATTAATCTTTTCCTAGCCGAAAGCGCCAAAAATTCATCAGGGTTGTCTCAATTTTCTAAAATTAAGAAGTGAACTATTTTCCTCCGTCCAGCTTTGTAAAGCGAGAAACAACGAATCTACTGACCTTCATATGCTTCTCACCTTCGGATGAACTTGCGAGTCTGTAGAAAGAAAAAAAACGTAACATATCGAACTCAATGTGTCAACTTCCGGTTTTGTCTTTTTGCGCATTCACGGCTGTCAAGTTCATGGGAAGGCCAAACGTGCGACATTGGACTTGTTGTTCCATGAATTGCAGCACCAGGTCGAAAAAAAAAACACAGAATCGATTATTCCAATTCAGACCTTGATGCATTTTAAGCGCGTGCATCTCGAAATACCGTAAATGCATGGAAATGTAGGCCCTTTGAACGCCGTCGGCTGTTATCCAGACTGACGTTGAAGTTTGTATCGTCGGATGGCAATGACGATAATTTTTCTTTTACTTGCCCTCTTTTTCGCGCTCTTAGGTTACGATAATCACTCTAACGTTTTTTTTGTGATCCGCATCGGAGATCTGCAGCGTAAAATGAAGAAAAAGAAACGTTTGACAATAGCCATAAAGTAAGAAGAAGAATTGAAAGAATTTGTCGTTAAGGATGTTGAGTCCCTATGAAACATGTTAATGTTAATTGTTCAATAAATAGCTTCTTAATCGTCATGAAATTTTTACACCACCTCCTGAATACTTTCATGTAAAAACATACCAAATTTTTAGAATTCTATCATCATTACTTCAACCTCCTTAAGGGTTGATATAAAAAATGATAAGATAATTCTGAAAATTTGGTATGTTTTTGCATGAAGTATTTAAGAGGTCGTGTTAAAATTTCACGACGATTAAGAAGCTCGTTATCAAAAAATTAACATTTTGTAAAAAAACAATTTTTAAAAGAAATAAAAAAAAATTTATCAATAAACTTCGTTTTGTTTCCGTTGCTTTCAGTATATTGTAGATGTTACAAAATTGAGAGGTCAAAAAAAAAACTTGCAAAGTTACATCAGTTTCCATGAGACAACATTTAATTTGTGAATGTTAATCGTTCAATAACGAGCTTCCTAATTGTCGCGAAGTTTTTACACGACCTCTGAAATACTTCATACAAAAACGTACCAAACGTTCAGAATTGTATTATCATTTGCGATTTGGGACTCAACATCCTTAACGCTTACCGAGAGTTTAACAGCGTCAATGTTTACCGAGATATTTGCCGTTCTGAAGTTAAGCATCATCTACCAGGAGTGGATCTTCTGACCTGTCAGACTTAGGAGAAAACTTTTCCTATCAAAGTTGAACAGTTCGAAGCGGTTCGAACCTCGTGGCTATCGAGCGATAGCTCCGAGGTGCATCCACGTGGAGGCGCTTCGTCGATTCCAAGGTCACCGTAATTTTTTTTTCGCAACTGATAATTCCCACGCCGATTTTCGACACGATCGATCGAAGTTTGGCACGAAAAAATCGACGGAAATAACATTTCAATGTTTTTAGCCTAGAATCGATTGAAAAAAAAAAACGGTGCAAACACGTATTCCTGTGAAACGTGGTCAAAGTGTTGGCCAGCACTTTCAATGCACGCTTGCAATCCTGATTCGCATTGATTGTACTGCCTTATCAAACGCGTCTGTCTGCATTAACGAACGGGCTCTTATTGAGGTTTCGAATAGTTCAACAGAAAACAGGTAGTGGTCCTTAAAAGAATGGAGGCGACCTTGAAACCTCCGAACCGCCACCGCTTGGCGACCCTCTCCGGACTATGCAACTTTTGTGAGAAAAGGTTTCTCCTAAGTCTGACAAGTTGGAAAATATTTCCACTGCTAACAGTTGTTGCCTCACCTTGCGTATATATATGTAGTTTTGATTTACAAATTATTTTCATATACAAATGTCTTTTCATTTGAATTTTTCAAATCGCTATGGTTTTGCTGCAGACGATAAACATATAATTCACAAATTGTCTGTAACACGATAGTTTTGCTAACATATATGTGTGTATAATTAATTCACAGTAGCAAAGCTATGTTGACAACGATTCTCGCGTCTGTCAACTGCCCCACAACCACGTGGAGAAGCTTCACACACCAGCCTCGTGATACTCGAGGGCGGGCACATGCGCACACACCCTCCTTCTCCTCGAACTCTTTAGATTCCTCATCTCGATGAATAAACCCGACCATTTTGTACGACTATTCGTGGCGTGATCTTTCCGAAGATCCGAGAACAAGACCGTTGAGAAAAATTGAAAAATTGTGGATATTTTGAGGGATCGGTTAACAATCTTGCAGGCTCGATCCGAGTTTTTGTTTGTCTCCTCCGACCGTCCCCCTCCTCCCTTTTTATTTCTCCCT
Source organism: Ophion costatus (assembly GCA_951751655.1). Lineage (NCBI taxonomy): Eukaryota > Metazoa > Arthropoda > Insecta > Hymenoptera > Ichneumonidae > Ophion > Ophion costatus. The sequence goes on from OX632356.1 coordinate 47,434,911, forward strand.
ACGTTTTGTTGTTTTGTTTGCTCGTCTCACTCTATCTCTCTCTCTCACTCTATCTCTCTCTCTCTCTCTCTCTCTCTCTCTCTCTCTCTCTCTCTCTCTCTCTCTCTCTCTCTCTCTCTCTCTCTCTCTCTCTCTCTCTCTCTCTCTCTCTCTCTCTCTCTCTCTCTCTCTCTCTCTCTCTCTCTCTCTCTCTCTCTCTCTCTCTCTCTCTCTCTCTCTCTCTCTCTCTCTCTCCCCTCTCTCGCTCTCTCTCGTCTCTGTCTGTCTCTCTTTCTCTCTCTGCTCCGACGTTAAAATTCGTGCGATTGTTCTGGTCGAACAGGGCGAATGCATGGGTGGCGGTAGAAACGATCCTTACGAGTTCGACGCGACCGGGGAGGAGAACGGTGGTGTTGGTGTGGACGGTCTGAGACGCCAGAGGGACGACCAACCCAAGCCCGGATCCTTGTTCACGAGCGAGGGACTCCAAGCCTCGTATAAGGATCTCGAACAGATATTTGACAATTCCGATCCGGACACTTCCAGCGACGAGACGGTATATTTGAATTTCTTTTTTCATCTCATTTCCTCGTCCCCCCTGACCTTCCCTCCGCAACCTCTCACGCTGCGTCTCTCTCGTTCTGCCTCTTATTGCAATTGTACGCGGAAGGAAACGTCTCGTTTCTCTTCTTCGATTGGATAGCCTTTTGAACGTTTGCTCTCGATCACACACAAAACCAAACGATATCTCACGGACCACCTTTTTCAATTTTTCTCACTCTTCCGCGACGTTTCCCCCCCCCCCCCCCCTGTTTTAAAGAGCATTTGTCTAATTCACATTAATGTTGTTTCTCTGTTTCTCTTTCTCTCACTCTCTGGCTCCCTGCCTCGTTCTCTCTCTCTCTCTCTCTCTCTCTCTCTCTCTCTCTCTCTCGCTCTCGCTCTCGCTCTCTCTGTCCGTCTGTCTGTCTTGGACGTGACGGGCGGCAGAATCTGAATCAGTTGCAAGTCCAAACGCCACCTGGTTCGAACAAATCGGCGGGTGTACACGAGGAGACCCGTTTGGATTCGTCGGGCAAGCACAACAGTCGGGGCGTCGGTGTACTGAGACCGGAGGAATTGTCGAAGATGTTCCCGACTCCGCCCTCGCTCGAGCACAATCCCGTCGCCTCACCGTGCCAGCTGAACGACTCGGCGATGGATCAGACCGAGATAAGCAGTAGCGCGACGCAGAGATCGCTCAGACACGTGCCTGACATATATCCGAACATGGGCTCGCCGCAGGAGGAAACCATCGAGGACTGGTCGTACGTTTTTAGGCCCGCCTCGATCTGCAAACTCGTCGGCTCGTCCAAGTACGCGCCCTTGACGAATCTGCCGAGCCAGGCGTTGCCACCGGTCAGCATGCCCTCCCACTGCGTCTACAGACCTTCGTGGCAGTGCAGCCAGACGACGAGCGCGAACGAGAAAACATCGATGCAGGGGAGCCGAGCGATGCAGCAGCAGCAACAGCAGCAGCAGCAGCAACAACAACAACAGCAGCAGCAGCAACACCAGCAACAGACGCAGCAAGTGGCGACCCAACAGAATTCCCAGTCGCAGACGAGCCAACAGATGGTTACAACGCCTAGCCAGCAGTTGGTTCAGCAGTCGCAGATATGCCCGTCCAGCCCGGCCCAACTGGCTGGCGTACCTTATCGCGGCGGGGCGAACGGTGGCAACGCAACGAGGCCACCGCCACCCCCCTACGATCAACCGAGTCCAGCCACCTCCACCACCTCGTCATATCTCAACAAAAACCTCAACAGCATAGAGGCCGACACACCTGGCCCACCGAGAATCCCAGAATCCAATTCCCTACTGGTTAACATACTGCTCGGTGACACGGCGATGAACATCTTTCGGGATCACAATTTCGACAGTTGCAGCTTGTGCGTTTGCAACGCCGGGCCGAAAGTCGTCGGGAATATAAAGGGCGCGGACGCGGGCATATATCTCGCGGGCGCGTGGAGCAACGGGACGAGCACCAGCGGCAGCGGCGCCAGCCTCGTCTTTCCCGATGACGATCAGATACGATGCAGCTGCGGCTTCAGCGCCGTTGTTAATCGCCGATTGGCACACAGAGCCGGACTCTTCTACGAGGACGAAATGGAGATCACCGGCATCGCCGAGGATCCAGCCGATAAGAAGAAAGCCTCCCTAGTGACCGTTGCATGCACCACCACCGCCACCACAACCACCACCACCACCACCACCACCAACACCAACACCAACAACAACAACGCTGACAAGCCTCCCGACGCTCTCGACAACGTGCCCACCGATGTCCTCGAATTGTTACGCGAACAGTGCACCATCGTGCAGAGCTCGGCCAGCAGCCTCTACAGAGCTGCGAGAATCTACGCGAGCTCGAAGTGTCGGGAGGCCGGTGGCGTCGCCGTTCCGAGCCTCAACAGCCTCGAGTTCAACGACGGCAACGAGGTATCACTCGCTGCTCTCGAACAGGGAAAAATCGATGGCCTTCAACCCGAGAGAACGAAGAACACGAATCTCGGGGTGCACCGTTGGGCTTTTCTCAGAGCACACGGGCCACAGTGCAGCGGCGATATCGTACGAATGATGAGAGCTCTTCAACCGCTCCTCCAGGAAGCCGTGCAGAAAAAATGCACCACCAGAATGTGGGAAGCGCCGTACACCGTGGCCGGACCTCTCACCTGGCGGCAGTTTCATCGCTTGGCCGGCAGAGGCACCGATGATCGCTGCGAGCCACAACCCATTCCCGCCATTGTCGTCGGCTACGATCGCGACTGGCTATCACTCTCGCCTTACGCTCTCAGCTACTGGGAAAAATTGTTACTCGAGCCTTACGCCGGACCAAGAGACGTCGCGTACGTCGTTGTCGCGCCTGACAACGATTGCGTCGTTGCCAAAGTCAAATCATTCTTCCGCGAACTCTCCACCACGTACGAGGTGAGAACAAACGACAAATGAAACCACGTGCGGGGATTTTTAAATGGAAAGAGAATTGCTATTGCGGGAAGACACGGGGTTGGTTGAAGGGAAACAATCTTGTGCTATTTTCAGTCGATCCTTTTTAACCTGACACAGGGCAATGTTTATTTGCGATCGGTCATTTTTTTATGCTGGGATAATATTAATGCGCGAAGAATTTTGTGTCTGGGATTTATAGCTTAGCTTGCTCGCTTTAAACACTTTCATTTCACTGACGAGACGATATCGGTTGTGGTGTAGATTAATCGTTTCTCGAACAAAATTCAGTCCTCTCGAGCTTCCCGGTTTAAAAGGATGTCAAAAGATTTATCTTGCGAAACTTTTTGTCACTGTTTATTAAATTTACGTATCCGGGTTCAAAGAGACTCTTTACTCGACAAATTCCGTAAGGTATTCCTTTCACGAAACCCATTATTTTACAATTAACTGATTTTCGTCTTTATTTTGATAAAAGGATATCAATATACTGACAAAATTTCAAGCCAAGTCATCGAACTTTTAACGAAAAATTACGACTCTAAAAATCGTTTCATTTATACAGCACCTTATGGAGATGCCACACAGGGCATGTTTCTATACATTAATTTATACACTAAATAACTATGGATGAGTGATTCAAACTGTACGCGTGTAAGTTCCAAATAATCCGTAACGACAATAAAAACAGAGGGTTGCCAATGTTTCAAGAAAATATTAATGATAAGACTTGGAAAAATGTTCAATTATTATCTACGATTGGAATTTTTTTAATGGCATATTTTATGAAACGCCTTTTGCGAGAAATTAAATTCGTTCGCGTCATAAATAAAAAAATAAGCGCTCGGAAGAAAACTCAGTTTTATTTAACTCGAAAAGCTTAAATGAATGAATACCTTGAAAAAATCAGGTTTTTTATTGACAATTATGTTTCTACGACTAACCTTCGTCTTGTCTAATTAAAAAGGTCGCTGATTTTGAACGAGTAAATAAATCAACTTCAATAAATAACAATACGAACATTTTAACAGATTTTTTAAACCAACAAAGAACTTTCAACAAATCTCGTGTTAATCTGCTGCACCGTAAAAAAAAAAATTAATTCCTCGAGTTATACCCAAATAGAAGCTTCGCTCCGGAGCATAAAAATTAATCGTCCCGTAATTATGCACGAGAAACAAATGTTTGTCGTCGGATCCCGATTTTATTCGCAATCGAAGACTCAAATATTCGTGTCATGTTCATTTATTTTTTCTTTTTCGTCTCTTTTCTCCAATACGTTGATCCTTTTGCAGATCTGTCGATTGGGAAGGCACACACCGATCTCGAAAACCGTTCGCGACGGTATTTTGCGGGTGGGCAAAACGGCCGTGCAGAAAGTTACGAAACAGCCAATAGACGAGTGGTTCAAGCTCCTCGGTGATAATCAAATAGGGGAATTGTTGCGTCTTTACGCGCAGGTGTGCAATCATCGTTTGGCCCCGTACTTGACGCAGGTCATACAGGATCGGAGCTTGTTGGATCACGGTGACGCGGCGAACAAACAACAATCGGCGGCTATCTCGGCGGCGGACTCGATGCCGCCGACGCCGGACGGCACTACCATCAAAACTGAGCCAAACGGTAATTGCGACAGACGAATAACGCCAATGAGGCCATTTTTTCAGCTGTATTTGTTTTTCGTCACAAATTGACGAAAATTCCAGTCAATGCGATTGGAATGTAATTGAAACGATTTTTCTTCCACAATGCACGTTAAAAAAATGCAGTTGTGATGTAAGTTGCGAGTTAATTGATGAAGAACGCCGCAGGCATTTCTATAAATCGCTTTCTAATGCATTTTATGAATAAATAAAAATAATGCTCATTTTCTCGGTTGATTGGTTCTTTGTATTTTTTTTTATTCACGTAAATGTGACTTTGCGTTTGGAGAACTAAAAATGTTTATCGCGAAAAAGGTTTTTCGAAATTAATAATAAATCTGTAAAAATAAATTTGTTCCGGTATAAAGAATGGACAATCTTTATTTAGGAATTTTTCAATATTAAGATCGAAATGGTTTTGGGTGTCGAGATGATGCGTTGGTTAAAAAAAAGCGCCCGCTGCTTTTCCTCGTTCTTGTTTTTGTGCGATGGTCTTTTACTTTTAATAATTTCGGAATTTTGAAATTGAATTTTCTCATTTCGGAAGAGAAAAATTACGTTTAAAAAACGAATTAACAAAATGTCACTACGTTAGTGGATAAATTTGGAGCTTGGAAGCTTTTTGTTCAGTGAAAAAATGAAATAAAAACAGCCTGGCTTTCGCTAGTGAAGTTTCGAACCGAAAATAAATAGTTTAAACAAACAAATCGTGTTCGTACAAATGAAAATGCTTGACTCGGTTAAAAAGCAACAATTCGAGTAAATTCCGGTTCTGAACGAATGATTAGTTATTCAAAAGAATTAACGAATCGTAAAGTATTCGTTACGAATGGTCTTTTATTTGAACACATTTTTTTAACGAAACGCAGACGGTGAAACGACACGCAGCGAGACGCCGTCGTCGAACGCGACGCCGAACGCGAACTCGACGATGGGAAATACAACGCCCACGCCGCAGACTCCGACGTCGACGAGTTCGACACCGCCGACGGGGCAGAACAACACGGGCACGACAACGATCCCGACAACGACAACAACCAATATCGGACCCGACGAGGAGGAGGTCGAACCCCCCGCCATCGTCGTTTACATGGTCGAGCCGTTTTCCCTGGGCGGTACGGAGGACCCGGATCGACGACGTCTCGCCATACTCGCTCTCTTGCGTGCATATTCGGCCGCCGTCAATAGCATGCCCGAAAATATACGATCAAACATTAATGTCCAGGTAAAAACGACGATACGCTTGTCTCCTAAAAATTACGTTTTTCCTTAATTAAAAAAAGCGAAGAACGAACGTCCTTGAAAGAAAAATTCCAGCGTATTTAAAAGTATTCGGTATTTTTACAGCGAGTCCAAAAATGATAAATACAACGGGGTATTACATCCTTTTTTGAAAGCTGTCTCAATTTGATCCTTTGGTGGTGATAAACTACTGGATTTTTTACTACTATTTTATGAAAACGACGAGTGCCGTAAAAATGCATTTATATTTTGCATTTAAAATTTCCGCGGGAAAACGCTAGCCGCCATGCTGCTACGGTTCGTGACGTCACTTGCATAGTAAACATCGATACTGTGCCAGTTGCGAATGCGTACATTTTTTTGGTTAAAAGTGAGTTACGATCGTTATCGTTGGTGTGTTGTTTCTAAATGTAAGAATACTAGTGTAAAAAGACCGGGAAGCCGGTGAATTAAAATACCAATTGATATAAATATGAGGAAGGCTTGGTTAAAACTTGCGAGAAGAGATTCAAAGTCATAGTCCGAAAAAAAACTCATTTGTTCTTTTTCGAAGTACAGGATAACTATTTGAAAATTTGCAATTAACAAACGAGAATATGTAGTTGTTGACGCTTTCTTTCGCAGGTTAGAGAGTAACGCGTCTACCGCTTTCATTGTTTACTATGTCAATTACGTCACGTCGGAATCCATTATGGCGGCTACCGTTTCGCATGTTCGTTGAACAGAAAAAGTATTATTTTTAAATGAATTATTAAGGCGTTACTCCCACTTGTAGCGCAAAAAAAGGCCTTTTTCATGAATTTTTTTTAAGAAAAATACAAAACTTTTTTAATCAATCAATATACCATCTTAAAGAACACATCTTGAAGAACTTTCAGTAATTTTTTTATTGAAAAATATTACATTGTTTAGTGGCAAATGGCCGTCAATGAAATAATGTTTTTATATACACGGTTTGCGGTGACCAACATTGCGGCGAAGTGGATCATCTGAAAAAAAAATGCGGATGGATTTAGTCAAATATAAGTATAAACTAGTCTTTAATCGAAAGATTTTAAAAAATATTCATTTTTCACAAAATGGCGGACAGTCAAAGTTAATGGTTCGATTTTAACGAAAAAAAACGGCCGCTTTTTGGCTATAAAACGGCCATTTTTTTCGAAAAAAAAAATCGAACGATTAAAGACTACATTTTTATGTATTAAATAAGCCTGCAAAATTTCAAGAAGATCGGTTCATTAGTGTTCGAGTAAACTTGGTCACCGACTTCAGAAATGCCATTTTGAGAAAAACGCGTTTAAAGTTTCAATTTCAGTTCTTCAATTCACGGATTATTCTCTTTCAACGCTCATATCTCAGTCAATTTTGTTCGGATCGACTTGAAATTTTCAGGACATATTCTCAGATACTTATACTTCAAAAAAATGCAATAAAAAAATCGATTTTTTCAAAATCGCAAGTCGGGGTAACCCCTTAAGTTCTGTGTCCTCCAAAACCACCTTATTTATACAGTCTCAGTATTTGTCTTATATAGAGTAAAATACCCTATTAGTTCAATTTTTTTTAAAAAGGAGTGCTTTTCTTATTCACAAAGAAAAGAGATAATCCTTCCAGATTGAAAGAATATTTTTCTATCACCGAAGCAAATGAAGTATGTTTAGCAAGTAAAAAATAAATTGGAAGCAAATCCTTTTGAATTGAAAAAAGAAACGGAAAATCCCTTCATTCAAACGACATTGGCAAAGATCGGATTAAAAATAAATACATATTCTTCCTTTCGAAATGCCTCGGAGAATAGGAAAATTCGTTCGAATTAAACAAACTGAAGAATTGTGTTGAATTTTCTTGAAATGAAAGAATATACATTTCCTGACAGAAACATCCCTGCAACGAGAAAGAAACAAAAGAAGATAGGAAAACGTTTTAAATGTAAACAAATTGGGCATCGAATACATTATAAATTCTGCTAGAATTGTAAAAGTATGAGCAGTCTTAAAAAAATGAAAATATCTTTTCGAACGAAAGGAAAAGCCGAAATTTCTTTTAAATAGAAACATTGGAAAGCCCTCCGAAACGATAAAGAATTCACACGTTCAAACCATGCGAAATCGGAACGTCGGAAAGATAAGGGGCAGTTGAAAGAACAAATAAACGAATGCATACGCGAGCTGCTCATTCATCCGGCGGGATTTGAATTTCAATGCGTCTGTTCACAGCTGATATCACTGGAGAGCATAATGGAATTGGGTCGTGCGCGCGAGAGGCGAAAGATCCAAGACGAGATGAGAGCACTGGCCTTGAACGTTTTTCTACAAGGTCGGCGACTTCTCAATCACAATTCGACCGTCAAGAGTTTGACGGGATTTGGCACGGCGGCTGCGGCAGACATATTTCTCAAGAGCAAAGACGTGAGTGTGCTTTCCCTCGTTTTTCATTTCCTTTATCAACATCCGCGATATTCATCGTATTTGATTTTTATTTCAATAATCACCGCCCCCCCCCCTCTTCGTCTTGATGAATGACATTTTACGAAAAAAATTATTCGAAATCAGGAGCGGAACAAAGCGCCGTACAGACTTTACGCGCCGGCTTACGTCCTCGCGCCGTTGAGATCGAAGAGCGAAGCGCCGGAAAGCTTCGGCATCGCCGGCCCCGAGGAATGCGCCGTACTTTACCTGAGCTATTGCCTGAGCGAAGATCAGTCGCGACTCTTGGCAGTGGCGACCGACGATCGGGGCGAAATTTTCGAAACCGCCACGATAAACATCGACGTGCCGAACAGAAAGAGGAGAAAACGAGCGTCCGCGAGACGCGTCGGTCTGCAAAAACTCATGGATTTCATTTTGGGCGTCATGTCGCAAGGTGTAAGTATTACAGGGAACGAAAAAGCCTGCCGAGTGCGTGTGGCAATACGCACGAAGTACGGCTCGGGGGTTATTCGTTGGGCAATCGTTTGAAAAACAGCGTTTAGAAAATACGTAGTTATTATCATCGCGCAGGCTTTACCATAGTCATTTATTGCATGCTAATTTCGATTTTCGTTAATAGTACGCAATTATAAGACTCTAATGGTACAAGCGGGATGTTTGATATTTTATTGACGAGGCTTCGAACAACCGCGACAAGGTCGTTTGTGCAGTCCTCTTACGGAGTTGCCACGTAGATAACTTTTCGATAACTTTGTTGGTCGTAGCTGCTCGATTCTTGTTGATGTAACTTAAGGGGTTAGGCTACTGTGACGACCTGAAAATCAGGATTATTGGAAACAATTAATTTCGAGGAAATACGTGAGATGATTGAAAATTCGTTTGGACTTTTATTTGTGTGTACATTAACAAAGTTGTGTGCCAAATTTCGTAAAAAGATATGGTAAATCTATAAATAAGTGACTTCCGAAAAATGAGCCTACATTTCGTTTGATATTCTCGCATTTATTGGGCGATAAATAATTATATTCAGTCGGGGAAGATGAAATTTTTCATCAACAAATTTTTTACAGGTTGGAAAACAAACAAACCCAATACGGGCAGCGAAATGTTGAAAAAATGCAGTACTTCGTCTCGTTTCCGCGAACTTTAAAACCCCATAACTTTTTATCGGGGCGGTGAATCACAGCTTGCCCGGACCGAACGTCATCATTTATAGCCCAATAAATGAGAAAATAGCAAAAAATGGTAGGCTCGTTTTGCGGAATAGTCTCGTATCTAAAGAATAGGGAACCTTACGCAAAGCTCAGCACAGATGGCGCCACGTAAACATAACGCCAACAAAAGAAGCTGTCAACGCGGGCGGTACATTTTCGCGGTGACGGTCTTGTACTAGAATTATATGAATGGACATAGGGGACAATAATTGCGGATATTTGACTATACCGTAATTGAAAAATTGGCTTCTAGTCCTTTCCTTCTCTGTTCGTCCTTTAAAGTTTCTTTTTTGCTCCAAACGAACAGCGAAGGTATAACCCCTTTTTTCAATATTTTCCGGCTCCGTTTAATCCCCGTAAATAATGAAAATGAGCTGGGTAAGTATCATGTAATAAAATAATACCAGAAGATTGAAAAATGCAAATATTTTCAAGAGAAATTTTTAGGTTATGATTAACTACTTTAAAATATACTTTTAGCAATAAATAGCGTCAAAAATAATATGTTTATACACTGAGCTGTAACAAATCCTTCGTTTCTATAGTCTGCAGACCCAAAATGATCCGAATATGCTTTGAATGTTTTCTGGCTGTAAAGTGGACGTGTAGCAATTTCTCATTGCTTGCGAAGTTTTTCGTTTTTAGGAAATAAATGAAGGCCTTCGTTTCTGCATCGAATTGCACAACGCTGATGCGTTCTTCAAAATTTATTCACGACAAACGGATTATTATTATTTAACGAGAATTCAACAGTTGTCGTACTGCTTTCTCGTTTACCGAACCCTAACGCTAAAAGAGAACAAACGGCGAGAGTTTATCGTAAAATACGGGGAAAACGAAGGAATACGAAGGAAGACGTGAAATAAAAAGAAGGAACTCTTTCGTTTTGTTCGCAAAAGGTTCAACCGTGGAGATTGGTGGTTGGCCGCGTCGGTCGCATCGGACACGGCGAGCTGAAGGGCTGGAGCTGGCTACTGTCGCGCAAAGCGCTGCTCAAAGCGTCGAAACACTTGAAAGAGATTTGCGGACAGTGCAGTCTCCTGTATCCGTCCGCAGCACCGTGCGTACTGAGCGCTTGTCTCGTCTCCCTCGAACCGGACTCGACGCTGCGCCTGATGGCCGATCAATTTACACCGGACGAGAGATTCAGCCAGGCTTCCGTAAATTGTCAACTCTCAACGCCCCAGGACGTTACTTGCACGCACATACTCGTCTTCCCTACTTCGGCAACGACGCAGGTTCGTGATGCAATTTTTTTCAGTCGATCGATGCGAGTCGGACGAACATGTGCACATGTGATATTACACTTAAGGAGGTTGAAACGTGCCAGCTTATATATATTTTTCATCTTGGATCGTGGCTAACGCTCCAACCTCCTTAAGGGATAACACCACTCTAGCGGCAGAAAATAAGACCTCGCTTTGACAATTCATTTTGGGAGTATGAAAACGGAATATCATTCGTTTTGAGCAGGTTTATTCAACACATATTAAAGTATTTGAAAAAAATTATTATAATTTTCATACAAAATGGCGGCGACAGAGTCCATCTTGATGAACGTGTTTTTTTTTACAAATAGCTTCACGGGAGGACGGTTTTCTCGTAAAGTATAAGACCTGGAACAAAAACCAAAGAAAATGATAATCTATATATTATTAGTTATGGGTCTACGCAGGGATTTTTTAAATAAAATTTTGAAAAAATCGCGCACTTTGAAAGAAATGAATCGATTTGTTGCCCAAAAAAATAAGCATTAAATTGTTTATAAAAAAAAACGTACACATTTAGTTTAAGGGCGGGGTAAAGTTAATTCGGCGAAAAAAAGGCATGTTTATAAGATTTTTTTTTGGCGTAACGAATAGTGTTCGTTTATTGAAAAACTTACATATAATAAAGTAACATTTGAACAACATTCTCCTAAATTTGCATTGCAAAATATTCAAAATTGAGCGAGTGAAAATTAAACCCCGGACGCGCCTCGAAAAAAAGTTGGTTTGCGGTGTGCACCATAACTCGCAACAGAATCATCTGAAACAAAAAAAATCAAAATGCATTTGTTAAAGGAGATGTTTCTCGAGGTAATGACGGGAGGATTTTTTTTTTTTTCGATTTTTCGATTTTTCGTAGCACTTGGGAGCCAAAAACCCGATTTTCGCTAAAAAAAATCGGCTAATTTGTTGTTGAAAAATTAGTAATTATTTTAAAAAAATAAAAAAGGTCTCGACAATACCTGGTGAATTATGTGAAGAAGTACTGTGCAAAATTTCAAAACGATTGGTCCAGTAGATTTTGAGTTATCGTGCACACGGACTTCAAATATGACACGTCTCAGAAAAACGGTTTGAAAAACGCAGAAGAGTTTGGTCGCTTAGCGCTCATTGCACATAAGTTTGAGAACACTTCTCGATTGCATAAAAATCTGAGAAAATTCATGCATATTAAAGGTACTCAAAAGATTAATTTTGCATAATAATAATTCCAAAATGTTATTACCAAAATGATGAAAAAAAAAAATTAGTCAACAAATTTCCCCGCAACCCAATTTTTTTTCGTGATTCGTTCATTTTTCTGAATACGTATGAATTTTTTCAGATTTTTCAATTATCTTTGAATTTTTAGAAATTCAAAATAAAACTCGATAATTTTCTTATACTCACTCAAAGTCGTCGATGCCAGGTCCGTAGAGCAAAAGGCTTCCATCAAGATGATCGAGAGTATCTTTTTGCGTTTGTCTACGCAAAACTCTTTCTTCTTTACTGTCGTGCGCCGCTTGCTCCTCTGCTCTACTAATATGCAATAGACGCTCAAATACTCATAACTTCGTCAATTTTACTCCGATCGACTTGAAATTTTAACACAATATTCTTGATATATTATGCATTCATTTAAAAAATGGAAAAAAAAATTTTAATACTTTACTCCGCCCTTAAAAAAACGGCTACGTGCTCCCATAAAGAATGTAATTATGATGCTACTATAGAAATTTCCTTCCGTCCTCCGTCCTTCCAGTTTGAAAAAAGTTTTTCCGCAGCGCTCCGAGTCGCTGGAAGGCGAGGAAAAGCGACAATTGAACGTTGAAAAAAAAAATTTCTCTACAGGATCAATTGCATATTGCTTTTACGACCCCAAAGTATTTTTGAAGCAAGAAAACGATTTTTTCAAAATCTTATAGTGGTGTTGTCCCTTAATCGTATTATAATTCGTTCGATACAGAAATTGGCTCATTCGTAGATTTTCATAGTTAGTCGCCTTCGACTAGCTACTACACACGTGCCGTTTCAAGGGAGACCCTTTATAGTTTTGCAAAGCTAATGCCATTTTTGTTGCTTCTCGTTTGTTGGCGCAGTCGTCGCAGACCGCGTTCCAGGAACAACACATAAACGGGCCCGAGCTCGGTGACGATGAGCTTTTTTCTGCTCTGAACGACGATATGCCCGAGGGCATGGAGGGCATGGGCGACTTCAACGACATATTCAACGTGTGGCCCGAGGCCGGAGCCGGAGGTGGCCAGAGTCCTGGTGGCAGTCCTCACAGGCCCGAAGGCTCGCCCCTCGGTGGCGACGGTGGCGGTTCGGGTATTGGTAATCACGACGGCCCGGGCAGCCCCTTCCCGTGCAGCAATACACCACGGGTGAGTTCTCGCGATTCCCGCTCATTCACCAGGAAAACAAAGAATCGTTAAAAAAAACTAATCTAGACGACAGCACTGACGAATTCAATTTAGTTAGTCGACACTTCATTCAGTATTGCATTGCAATTAATTAGAGTTCATTAGGACTTTCTATTGTGAGACGATAGTTTGGAATTTATTGAATATTACGATAGAATCTCGATTATCCGAATTTTCGGTTATCCGAACGTTCGATTATCCTCACTCAGTGCTCAATAAATGCTATTTTCACGAATCAATTGGGACTTTCGTAGCATCACGACAACTTCAGGGAAGACGGGCGGACGTGAAGAATTTACAAGACTTTCCATTGCCCAATGTACTCGACGAATCAATCATCAACGCATATTTGATTAGCTCGTTTTTTTTCCTTCGTTTTCCGCGAACAGGGCACAGTTGCCGATCAAGCCGAAGAAGTCGGCACTCTTCTACAGCAGCCTCTCGCTCTTGGTTATTTGGTGTCGACAGCGCCGACCGGTCGCATGCCACCATGGTTTTGGGCAGCCTGTCCTCATCTCGAAGGTGTCTGTCCCGCGTTTCTCAAGAACGCCCTGCATCTGCACAGCCCCGCTATACAGCAGAACAGCGACGATCTCCTTCAGCAACAGAGCGCGCTCACCGCTCACCCACTGGACTCGCAATATACCACCGATGTTCTCAGGTTTGCGCATCTCTTTTCTTTCGTTAAATATGTTTCTTTTTCTCAGCCTTAATTCACGTGAATTGGAGCCCTCGTCGATCGCAGGTCACAAGTGTTGCGCGTCATTGTTCCGGACCAATTTTCATCTTGGGCTCAAAATTTGAATTTTTATTTGAGAGAATGGCAAAGTTGTCGCAAATTCTGAAAATCGGAAATGAATTTGAAGAAAATTGCGAAATCTTTTGACATTGAGATAATTGAGAAATTCTTTTGCGCACAAACGGTTGATATTTTCTTTCAAATTTGATGCGATTGGGTGATTGTGCTTCATGAAGAAAATGGGGAAAAATATTTCCAATTTGATGAAAAAGAAATGTCTTTGATTCGGAAAAAATCCAAGGTCATTTCGAATGCGAAGGTCGGAAAATTCGTACAAAATGAAATCTTTTTGAAATTCCAAAGAGGAAAAATCATTTCGAAATCCAAAAATTGGAAAATTTCTTTGACCTCATTGCAGTGCAGTACATGGCAGTATTCTGAAACATGAAAAAAAAAATGAAATTACTTTATTTAAAAAAATGTGGGATGATTTTCCATTCTGAAAATTCAAGTCCTTTTGGATTGAAGAAACATTGGGAAGTCCCAACAAATCAAAAGCGGACAAATAAGAGATTTTTTCTCGATTTTAGATCGTAATCTTTTAAATCTTTTCATTCATCTTTTAAATATGAAAAAATAGGATCATTTTTTATTTAAGGTATTATTTTCACGAAGCCAAATATTTAAAAATGCACTGATTTTCTTCTACGACGAAGTAAAAGTACGTCCGAGTCTACTGGTAAAATTTCAAAGAAAGGTACCGAAGTTACCAAATAATTACGACTTTGAAAATCGTCTAATTTATACAGCACTTTACGGAGGTATGCCATCTCCGTTTTCGTTTGAAAAAAATATGAAGATTAAAGAAAAAAAAGAAAGAAAGCTTCCATAAAGATAAGCAAGATAAACAATGCCGTGAAGAATGTTGTGTCAAAAATTGACACGGATAGCTTGGAAAACTCGTCCTTTGAGAGTGTACACCGTTTTCAAAAACGACATTACGAGAAAAACGCGTTTAAAGTATCGAGTGTGAAGTTTTCATGTAAATTGTCTACTTACGATCAATCGGCGATGCCAGGTCAATGTTTATGACCGTCTATACTATCGGACAGTGCGATAAAAATCGGTTAAAAAAAAAATGTTACCACTTTGATGATTCCTCAAGGTTGGTACTGATGAAAAAATCCTTTCAAGCTAGTGAAAGGAATATTCGTGCCTCTCGAATTAATTTCCCTGCTTTCATAAAAATCAATCTCGCACAAAAATGTTCCATTTTTTCTTCACCTCTAACACACCTGAAATGTTTTAATATTTCCATGTACACAGATACGTGCTGGAGGGTTACAACGCGTTGTCCTGGCTGGCGGTGGACGCAAACACGAAGGATCGTCTCTCCTGTTTGCCGGTACACGTGCAGGCGCTGATGCAGCTGTACCACGCGGCCGCTGCCCTCGTCTGACCCACACCCTCTCCCCCTGTAGCGCGATGCGCCAATCTCTCTCACCAAATTATTGTCATTACGAGGATCGGGGGCTTTGCGAGCGCATTTTCATTCCAAGTTGCCCATCGTTTTTCGCCCACTCGAGACCAACTAAGACAAAAGTGTCTTTCGCGAGATACCTTCCCCCCTGACCCCCCTTCGCGCGCCCTTATCGGCCGATTACACGCATGAAAGTATGACCTTGTGGTAATCTTTGGCTGTCGAACAGCGGAGCCGTTGATCAAAGAAATTTCAAAAGCTAGAACAAAGATGGCCGTTGTAAATCGTGATACGCTGAAACTCGCATATCGCGTCGAAAAAATGCGCCGTTCGACGGGAACGAAAAGAAAACACGAAGAGAATCGACACCTCTGACGTTCGCCTTCCATGCGAAAAATCGGGTTTTTCCACAATCGCGAGGAGAGAAACGGAGGGTAAAAAAGAAACAAATACTTTCTTTATCGCAAATGATTCTCCATTGCACCCCCCTCCCCCCGCCCTTTTTCTACCCCTTTATTCATCCGGCAATTGGAGTGGCACGTTGTTTTTTCGTCGGCGCGGTTGGTCCCGCGCGAGTTTTCGCGTAACGGGAAATGACCTGCGGAAACGAACGAGAGGCGATGGGATTGCCGGGTAATTACGATCGAAGCGCATGTTCACCGAGGCACACCGGGAGTTGAAACGAGAAGCGACAATTTAAAGAATTAAAATAAAAACAAAAACAAAACATTTTGCCTCTCGAGTCGATTTAGATAGTTCAATTTAAATGAAAGAAGAAAAAAAAAGCGAATGAGGAAAGAGCGAGAAAGAAGAATACTGATCAGAATCTCTAGGGAATGTGGTTGCGTATCCAAATGTTTTTTAATTATAAATTGAACTTTGTACAAAGCTTTTACTTATTGCCAGCGACGAAGTAATATAATGATATTACGTTGTTTTTTAATTTTATATAGATGAATATAGAGAGAATAGATTAATGAAAAATGTGTATGATGAAAAAGTGGCGCGAGAGTACCAGGGAGAAGCCGGCGTCAGCCAATTTTTCGGCGTCCGAGCAACAACAAAAGAAAAACGTACGGCTCATAATATATACCTATATTATATATGGTTTTTTTTCCTTTTTTTTTCTCCGATTTTACTTCTTTGCCTCGTTAAAGCCCCTGGTGTGAGATCTTACGTACGACGGTTTATAATTGTAAAGCTCGCAGCCCCGGGGTGTCTCTGTTGCCACGTTTTCTCGGACCCGACGGGCTGCGAATCTCCACGGTCGACGAACAAAAGCAGCAACAAGTAAACGAAAAAAAAAAAAAAACGTAAAGAAACAAAATAAATTTTATTCAAATTAGGTGACATTCTATATTATACATACATTATAGTGTAAAAAAAACAAACGAAACAAAAAAAAGAGCAAAACATGTTTTCAAGCATGATTTATAAAGTGAAACATCGCCGAGATTAGAGAATTGAGTGTAAGTCTATGCAAAAATCAGTAATGAACAAAGAGAGAACAAGATAAAGAGAGAGTGGTACACTTCCCTGCAACTTTGAGAAACCAGGAGAGAAAATGGGAAGCGTCCGATTGTGAGATCGTTGTGGCCAGGAACAAAAAAAATTACCGAAACAGAAGAAAAAGAACAAGAAAATAATTGCGTCAGTCGCATAGTACAAATATGACTTGTACATAGGAAACCCTTGATATATCCCCTCCTCCCTGCCCCCA
Source organism: Ophion costatus (assembly GCA_951751655.1). Classification (NCBI taxonomy): domain Eukaryota; kingdom Metazoa; phylum Arthropoda; class Insecta; order Hymenoptera; family Ichneumonidae; genus Ophion; species Ophion costatus. The sequence continues at coordinate 47,452,015 of OX632356.1, forward strand.
CCCCCAAATTAATTGGTTAATTTACTCACTTCCCACACACTCACTCTGTATCTATAGTATTTATTACTTGGGTAGAACGTCATTATTGGGATTAATATTATTATATTAATATTACGAAATACAGTTTTATGTGTATATATATTATATATACCGTACATATGTATATGTCCATACATCCCAATCTCTCATTATCGTCCCTTTTTTCCCTCGCATTCAAAAGTGTAGAATGATTCGTCGAAAAATATCTCGTCGCAAGCGATACGTGAAAAAAGGGGGCGGAATTTTTCTTATGGCACGATAAAAAATTCTACGGGCACGCGTGGGAAAGAATGACACTCGCAACGAGACACATCTCGTTCAATGGCAATGGTGCAGTACACGTAAAAAACGAGAAAACAAACAAGTTTTTCCTTTTTCGTCGCATTCGATGAGAAGAAAAGACTGTACATAACGCGCGAAGTAGGCGTTGTTTCTGTTCTTCTCTTTTGCGTTTTTCTTCAAACTTGTACGGAAAGAAAGTTGGCTCACTGACTAGCATTACGTCTTCCTTAGTTTCGTTTTTCCGTCTTGTCTTGATATCTTTCTTTCGATACAACAGCGCGATTGAAAAAGTACGGCTTTTCGGACACTCCCGTGGCGGAGTTGTACGAACTACCTCGCAGCGGTATTTCAAGAAGATTATCTACTAATTTATCGTAAAACTGTCGGATCTGTAATTTTTGGTTTGGTCATTAAAACTATCGGCTTCTTTGCATCATACTTTTTTTGTTGCCAATAGCGCTCATTCGTCACTTGTAAAATTCAACTTCACGGTGGTTTCTAAAGCGTATGTAAAAAAAAAAGTAGCGGCTCAAATCCGAGTAAAATGAGATTCACATTTTTTTCAAGACAATTGTGAACGTTCGCGGCAAAATTGCATTTCGTCGAATATTCTTAAAGATTCGAAAATAATAGTAGCACGTTATCAGGATAGAGTAAAAAACGAATATGCGCGCTGTGGATAATTATAAAACTTTTGGCATCGCCAAAAATCTGTTTAAAAAAACGGTGGTCGACTGGCGTTCTAAAAATTCGATAAAACAGTACAACGATGCATCGGAGCCTTCTCTGTACTTTCTCAACGTATTATTCGTTACGTTTTTGTTTTGTTTAAAATCGCTGTGACGAAAATATCCGCCCAACTCGATGACGAGAGACTAGCGATTCTCTGCGGTGGCCGGTGGTCGTTTCGTTTCGGCGTCTTCGACACCGTGACTTACACCGTAGGGCCTTAAGTGATAAATCAGATACTCCAATACGTACATCATGTTAGGCGATACGTAATGAAACGAGATCGCGCTGTCCGAGCAACAATCGAGCCCGTTTTTGCTCTCGTAGTAAATGTATTTCCAGTACCAAAAACTTTTGTCAACGTGCTCCGGTATCAAATGATGTTCCGGTACAAACGGGAAGAATCTACCGCGTCCCTGCGGATCACGCGTGTCCATCGCTTTGACGCCAACTTTCTCCAAACATTTGCCCATCTCCACGTCCTCGGCGCCACCCGCGTCGCTTCGACACTTGTCGCCGTCTGGTAATCCTTCCGTGATGAACTTTTTCACACTCTCTTTGCTAAGTACGTATCCGGCACCGCCACTCATGTAGCCCTGCTTTACGAACGGCTTGAAACGACACCCGAAGTACAGCGGCGACGATGGGTCGTACGATGACAACATGTAGCGCAGATTCTCCACTATTACGTATCTGTGATAAACAGGAGAGAGGGAGGAGCGTCACAAACTTGTACACCTTGAGGGCGTTGGCGTAGTGATGAGGAGACAAGGGTACCTCCCCCCCCCCTCAGAAAAATCTATCCAAAATAAGTAAATTCAAATAGTCGATTAATTTGATTTGTTTCAAACAAGCAAACATGAAAAAATAGTTTTGAAACTTTGGTTATGTTCTTCATGGTAAGTTCCGAACTTGCATAAAAAGTAGGTATATCATTACGTAAATTGAATAGATATTCAAATACATTAGATTTGTCGGTAGCCACAGCCAGATACTGGTAGATCAAAATTTACTACCAAGTACTAGGTAATATCACTGTAAACCTGAAACGCCAATTTGAAAATCTACGATTAGCTCACGCAGTTGGCCCTTTTTTTTAAATTGATGAAGAACGAAGAGGATTTTATCAATAATTATTTTTAAATCGTAATAATTGATACGTCAGCCTTAGAAACTGAAGCGATAGTAATGAAAAACATACTTTCATTTTAAAACGATGAAATAAATGCCGGACATGTAGATTAAATGAGGCGCATACAAACGTGACTATATAATACTTTAGGAACGATTATTTCATATCCTATTTGTTCAATTTTGATATGTTTCTTCGGTACACGTTCAGTCTTCGTATGTGAAAACACTAAAAACTCTCGGTTCATATTTTTCAGATCAATATTGAAGTTGTTGGATTTCCCACACACGGACGAGCCGCGTTTTCGAAGGCTACGCCATAGTGACGCCATTTTGCAATATGTTTTAACGAAACAATAATTCAAACATGTTAATCATGTAACAAATTGTCCCTCAGGGTTCATATGTGTAAAACGTTTTGTTCCTTTCCAAAAAAAATGTCATAATGAAATCTTTTCATTATCTACGTGTTTTCCCCCCTTAAGATAGTGCCTGCGCGTGCTCGATTGTAACATCGCTCCTTTTTTCTATCAATAGTTTGAAAAGTACAACGCATACAAGCAAGTAATTTCACATAATTACATGTATAATTATACTTCACCGTATTACAATATTACGGAGACGTTCACAGATATTTACGATTTACGAATTAAAAAAAATAGTCGTTTCTCGTCAAATTTGATAGGAATATATTCGTGCGTACGAAATTTCGTACTGCAGTTTGAAAATTTGGTAACATCGCAGCGGGCACGCGTGTTTATTTTCGTATTATTAACACTGGGACATTAACGAATGTTTAAAATGAGAAAACGGTACTAACGTGTCGTCGTCCGCTTTGAGGAACCAGTCCACCTCGTCCTTGTATTTCTCGTACGCGAATTTGAAAGCTTCTTTAGTTTTAGCCCAGAGATTGTTCCTGCCCTCGTTCACCGGAAGTACCACAGTTGGTAAACTCGTATCTGCGTGTCGTACAATGACGAAAAAACGAGTGTAAGACAAATTTACGCATTCGATCGCTATAATTCGTATAAGATGAAAAAAGAGAAAGATTTTCGTCGTACCTTCGGCAGAGCTCATGAAGAGAAGAACGTTGCATCGTTTTCCCCAAGTCGCTTTAACGTGGCGTGCCTTTTTCTGATGATTGGATGGGTTTGTCATCACCCAGCAGAGCACGCGAACCTTTTTCGCCATTTCCTGGGCGACTTTGTCCTCTCCTCGATGGAACTCTTCGTCCTCGCCATGAAACTTGACTTCGGTCTCGGGACCGACCTGTACGCATAATTATTCTTATTCGACCTTCGTATCGCGGCGTTACCACAAAAATTCGATATCTTCTACTTTTTTTTCAGTCGACATACACACATTGTTATCGTTAATATCGTTCGTTCACTTCGTCGTTTAACGAAAGAGTACAAGTGGAAAATTATGCAGGAAGCTGTCGTAGCGTTATTTACCTCTTCCTCGAGATCCGAATAGTGATGAGGATCTTTAGATAATAATGCGCTACGGGGTAGCCAGCTCAACATGCGCTGTGAATCTTTCGTCGATGCGATTAGAAGGCATGCGGACAGAAATCCAAATACCATTCCGGCAACGAGGGTCAAGACAAAACGTTGACCGCCACGACCTTGCACGCAGAGGAGAGGAAAAACTCATTGATACTTGTTCGTCCGCGCGTGTTATTCTTTCGTCCCCCACCCGTTTTCCCGCTTCATCTCTCTACAAAGGCCGTCCCTTTCGAATCTACCCATTCGAGTCTTCCCCAAGCTGTTGACAATACTGGAACACGATCAAGAGAAAATGCTTCCAAGGACACATCGTCTGGTGTAATTTCTATATTGACGCACGAACGATTTTTTTTCCTCCGTTGGAGGAGTACTGCATCGGTGCATTGAGAAATTTATGATCCCATGGAAAGAAGCAAAGTCGAGCCTCGCACAGGCTCGTATATAGAAGAAAAAAAATTATCCAGATAATGCGACACCTGAAACTTGTTTGAAATGTACTTCCCGGTGGCCAACAGTTTGAGACATTCGAGTGGCTCGTTTCGAATGGGCCTGTATGCGTTATAGGTGTTATTGAAGAAATCTTTCGCGATACCGCAAGCTTTTATACAGGCACTGACGGAGAGGAAGCGGTCGTTTTGCAATGGCACCGTACCCTTGTGTTATTGGTCGCGAAGCAGGAACGTAGTGATTGCTTTCCGATAGTAACGATGCATCGTGCCTATCTCGCGCAGTGGTTGAACATTATTTTGTGGAGACGTCACAAATGATCTATTTATCTTCACCCAATACAATCTATACATCGACAATTATGATTCATCGGCAGTGATAAGATTAGAGACATAATTCAAAGAGCTGATATCCACTGCGCTTAAACGGGTAATGAACTCCAACCAATGCGGTTGATCATTCCGTCTCACGCGAATCGCAACTCCATGAACGTCGCTGACCAATTTTATTGTTTGCGAATCCAAAACAAGGACAAGCGCAACCCTCACTATGTTCCATTTTCGTGAATAACCGAAGCGAATGCAGGACACTAACCTTCGGTACAGAGACAGAGACATAAATATTTGGCATTCTACTCACCGTCCAAACTTATGAAGCGTGGCTGTACCATTTTTCCTTGTATTGACATCCGCCCGAAACAAGAGGAGCACCCAAAACGTTCAGGACCTTCCAATGCCGCGCCGTTCGATCACTCTGCCAGCGTCATTGTCGCACCGGCTCGTGGACCTCCGAGAAATGCTTCTTCGTGGCCTTCTCATGGAACGATAGGAGTGGAAGCCGTTTAGCAGCGCCGGGATGCTCAACAAATTGATACCACTGGATGCGATTGCCCGTCAGGCATGAGATACAGACGTGCTTCGATAACTTGTGTTTATCGCAGTGAGACGCGCCTGAGCTGTGGAATTTGAGAACTATACCCCCGAGCGTTGCTTTCGTGCTGAATGCAGAAATTTTTTCCACCTACCGATTCGCCCGACGTTGAACCAAAATAATATTGCCTTTGCCTCGATAATAGAGCTTCCACATTCGTTGACACTGCAGAATTTCAAAAGAATGCAAAAAAGAAATTTTGTTTGCGCAATTCTTCGACGAAATAAGTCGAGCTCGATTTGGGAACTAAAGAATTTGTCGCGTATGCGATATTCGTTGTTCGGAGAAAATGAAAAATGATCTCTGCTTTGGCGCCTGATAAGACCATATGTGTACAGCAGAAAAATGTTGGAAGATAACCTACGTCAGCATTTTGCGGTATTCATTGTATTGAAAAATACACGCAAAGCTTAAGGTGACCTTAAACGAATATCGGTGTAGAGGGAAAAGCGGCGCTGGCAGAGCGTGCGAAAAGCCGGAGAATGTTTTCCTGCTAAACTCAAGCGGGGATCGTGCTCATTGATAAGAATAAGAAAAAAAGAAAAATAAGGTGTAGACACGTACACGTAGATAAAACGGGACAGTGCGTACTGGTATCATTTACATATTTCTTGGTGCTGCTCAGAGTTTAGTGTAATTTATCGCATATGTATCATGCTAATGCCAACGGAGTTAACTTCGTGGGGAGGCATACGGGGAAGCTTCTACCCTAACGGTGGGCTGGCACTACTGTCGGCCTTGTGAGGCAGTGCCCTTGTGTGCATTGACATTCCATATTCCATCCGATACGTTGGGATACACACGCTATCTCGAAGCAAACAGGAGGCAGGCCGCCGCAAGATGGCTATTCAATGGCGCTTAATTTGAATCATTTTCCAACATCGCAATATAACGAACGTGATTGGAGAACTATAAACATCGGAGTAGTATGAATTTGTTTTAAATGAAAAAATTGCGTCACCGAATGTTTTGCACAACTCAGAATGAAATTTTGAGTCATTTATCATTTTGCATATTTATATTTATGCCACGAGATTATTTATTATTAGCATTAATTAATATAAAGTTTTGCCGGAAAAGGCAACTCCGCAGGGAATTGAGGTTGGCAGCAATGCTCTTCATTCGCCAGCCAACATTCGTAACCTTCCATCAACTTTGATGGTTCAATATGGAATAGACATGGTTTACGATGGGCAAGATGATTTTTTTTTCTAAATATTTACAAAAATGTGGTTTGCGTTAATCCGTTGATAGAAATGGTTCATCTTGGTGCTAAATAGCCAAAAAACTTACACCAGTCGTAGCGTGAACGTCGTGTCCATCTAACCGCACGTAAAATTACATACGTTTGGTGGTGATTTTTTTTTAATTCGTAAAGTATTAGTATAGTCCAGGCAATAAAATATATGCATTTTTACTTTTATCTTGGATTGTCGCTAACGCTCTAACCTCCTTAAGGCTAAGTGTCACACCGACCGAGCGGCCACGAGTGCGAGAGAGATAGCTGATTTTCAGATTCCCAGTGTTCTCCTGAATGGTTAATTTTTGGGAAAAAAGAAAAGAAGCACCTTCCGCTCTGTTGAACGACGAAGAACGTTTTTCTCTTCGCTTGCCCGAAATGTGATTTGTTCGAGAGAGAACTTGGCACTAGGATTTTCACCGACCGGACGTGTGACCCATGTCCTTAAATGGGATGATGCGTGTTTGTAGATTGAACCGCTATCGGCATCTACGAGCAAACGTTTTCACATGTCGACACGATGTAGTCGTAGCGATGCAACGGAGGACGACCCTTTTTCATGCCACCTCTCGCATTTTTATTCAAAGTAACGAATTCTATGATGTTTCCTCGTTCCTACATCGATGAACAAGAATTTGTTTGTTTACAATTGATATTCGGATTTGAAAAGCCTTTTCTGCTCGGTTTTCGAATATTTCGCACTTTCAGGCGGAACTTTCTTACCGACCGACGGTACGTGAAACATAACCTCTTCGCACGACTCTACTCGCACATATTTTGTATACACCCATCCGTCAAAATTTCGGGCGTCGTAAAGAGAGCCCGGAATTATGTACATAGCGTTTATAATTGAAGAGTAATCGTTGTAAGATTGTGTTTGTTGTGTTGTCAAAAAGACCGATCTAATTATACTCGCAGAAAGGAAAACGTTTCGAGTGCGAACTCAAGATCGCGGAAAATGACAGAAATAAATTGGTAAGTGTGACGTTTCATCTCGTTTGATTTTCAAGGAAATTGCGAATGGAATTTATGTCGCAGGATCGCCTGTCCAGTGGATCACAAGGTTTCGAGGCCCGTCCATGGCGAAGAAGTCTTCGATCATCCCCTCAAACCTGTCACCATCACCGTAAGACATCAACATTTTTGCAATTTTTTTCAATCTCCCAAAATTGTGGATAAACGATTTTTTTTTGTCAGCTGGTGGATGGACGAGGCGGCATACGAAGAAGTACCTTGCGAAGTACGAGCACCGGATCATCCACAGGCACCCCAACTCCCACGCAGGCTTCAGTCTCCATGGGCAATCCCCTCGGCGATCCTCTGATCGGACACTCCGCTCTGGATGGCTCCGATCCGCTCACGCAATTCGCTCGAGAGGAGATGGATCCTCTCTCGAGAATGGCAGCCGACGAGGTAAAGTTTTTGAGAAATTATACTGCTGCTCCATTCCCTCCTATACGACTTTTACCTTGTCGATCTCTAGTCCTGCTTATCTCATTGTCAATCCACATGCTTGTATCTTATTTTTTCATACTTGCCCCTTACATTTGCCCATTACATAATGAATCAGAAAACTATGGTTCGTTAGTCAGTCAGATTTTTCTTTTGTTTAGTGGCTCTTTCTTAAGTATGTTTGATGGCAAGTCTCTTGTCAAGAAGAAACGTGAAAAATTGAACCATAAATGTTCGCTAAGCAGCTACTTCCACATCTCAATTTTGTATGTTTCGTCATCTGTCACGAGACCTCATGCAGAGTGCTAGAGTATGACATGTAATAGAGAGTAGAGTATGCCATGGAGTAACAGCTATGAATGTATTCTTATACTGACTATTCGATGTTTTTACATACAAATCTTCCAAACCAAAAACTAAAAATATATCTTTGATTCCATTAAATAAGAATAATAACTATTTTCTTTTATATTTATTTAGTACGCTATAAGAATTTCAATTTCCTCATTACTCAAGGCTTGAGTTTATTATTATAATTGGAAAAATATTAGATATTAGAATGAAAAGTATCCTATGTGTTAATCCAGGTCATAAGCTATCTACATTTTAAATTTCATTTAAATCAGTCAAGCCATTTTGGAGTGATGGAGCAACAAACAAACAGACTTTCATATTTATTATATCAGTTAAGATATTGTATTCTGTGGACTACATTTTATTTTCATTTCCAATACTGTATTTCATATTCTGTCTGTTTGAAACTCAAACAAGCCTTTTGTGTTTCCTCGCGTACATTTTATCGTTCGACTCTAAAGCTTGCTTTTCATAATTCTTTCTTGTTTTTTTTCGCAATATCCCAAACGGACGCTCTTATCTTTCGTTCGTGTCTCCTTCTTTCTGGGTGCCTCGTTACACTTCCTTATCGCCTTGTATTCTCTTCCAGTTGATATTTAATCTTACCTCGAGTCAAACTTTAATCTTGCTTTTCTTATTTTCAATGTGGACACTTTTTTCTTGTTTATTCTTATTTTCTCGTTATACCTCTTTTCTTCTTCTCATTTGTAACTCAAATAAACCCAAATAAATACGTAGTAATATATAAAATATAATTTTTTCCTTTGAGTCCATTTTTAATGTTTTTCAATTTATTATTATATTCTTGACTCGCACAGAGTTCCCTCGAATACGATATTTCTTTCAAGTCAACTTTTATTCATTTTTTTCCCCTTTTCTTGACCCAAGCAAATCTATTGGATTCCGTCAAATGGTATTGAAATTTGCATCATTTGCATGCAACGAAAATATTTTTTCCCACATTGGCCAATTTTTTATGACTCATTTAGCACGAAGATCACTGTGACATTTTCAAAAATCCTTACTAGGGATCCGTAATCTAAACCTACCAAAAAAGGGTTTAGGAAGTAATCAAAATAAGGAAAAGAAACAATAAAGAAGAATTTTCGTTGCGCTCCAACGATGCAACATTCAACACCATTCGGTCGACTACATTTTCTTATTTATTTCCAACACTGTATTTCTTATTCCGTCTATTTTTAACCCGAACAAGCATATCGTATTGTTTCGCATAAATTTCCTTTGATTCTAAATCATGCTTTTCATATTTCCTCCTACTCTTCTTTCTCATCAATCCAAACCAACGCTCTTTCGTTCTCGTCTCCTTTATCCTGGCTTCCTCGTTGCACAGAAAATAAGGAGACTAGGTCCTTATTTTCTCTTCGATTCGATATTTAATTTCGTTCCTCTCGCAACTCTGACGGCCACGCGTTCGCAGTGGGACTACTGTTCGAATGTCGGGGCGGTAGGAAAAAAGGGCAAGGACGCGGCGGATGAGCTGGTGGAACCTTGGTCAGTGCGTAGATCAACGATCCTCAGTAAATACACAACGTCCGAGAAGCTGTCTATCGTGACGAGTTTTCTGTCGGGTGGTGAAAAAGGTACGTCCGCAGGCCCAGGGGTTCGGTTCATGGCGTTTCTTAGTTTAAATCCATTAAAATAATCCATTAAAAAAGTAATGCGACAATTGCGAAGTCGTAGTGAAGGTTCAGCCGACGGGAACTCTGGTGGACAAGGTTAGAACGAGACTGGAACAATTGGACGACTTCGAGGAGGGCTCGGTGAGGCAAATGTTGGACCTTTCGCAACAGGAGTACGCTTCGCGCATCGAGCAATTGAACGCCGAGCTCGTCCAAGCCTGGCACTCGGATCAACGAGTGAAAGCGCTCAAGATCGCGATTCAATGCGCCAAATTGTTGGTCGACGCGTCCGCCATTCTCTTTTATCCGAGCAAATTCGTTCTGATAACCGATATACTCGATATATTCGGCAAACTCGTTTACGAGAGGCTCAGAATGAAAGCCGACTATTCCAAGTGCGTATCGCGTCTTTGCAACGAGAATATTTTCAATTTTGAGATTTGATTTGACGCATCCCCGTTTGGGTTTCAGGCCGGGCACGAAAGTTCTCAGAAGCTTACCCGACAACTTTACTCCCGACATGGTGCCCGAGAACGCGAAGGAAACGTGTCGCAATTGGTTCTACAAAATAGCGTCCATACGGGAACTCGTTCCGCGGCTGTACGTCGAGATGGCGATCATAAAGTCGTACAGTTTTCTCACGAACGACGAATTCGCGTCCGCTCTTCTGCGCATAACGCGAATGATACGCGGTATCGGAAATCCTCTGATCGCCGTTTACGCGAGATGTTATCTCTGTCGCGTCGGCCTCGCACTCAACAAAACCTCCGATTACGAATTCGTACGGGAGAATTTTTACGACTTTCTCGCGACTTATCGACAATTGTTCGGGAACGACGTCAGAGCCGAATTGTCCAAGCAAAGTACGAGCCTCTATTCGTATCTCAATCTTTATACACCGGCCCTCGATTGGATTCTCAAAGTTATGGCTAGCACCGCCTCCGAGAATCTTCTCGTGCAGGTATTGTCGCGATGCAAACAGCAAGCCCATAGCGGTCTATTGCTGAACGCCATTCTCGTTGCTTTCAATCCGGCTTACGTTGCCGCGCGCTCCATGGAATTTGCCAATTTGATCGCCGAGTGCGACGACGACGACGGTGAGTTGTTGCTCGTTTTGTTCTCAAAGCTTCTTCGTATGCCTCTGCGATGTTTTACGATCCCGTCCGTCACTTTTACTCCACACTCGTCAGTGCGATATTTTCAGTTTCTCGGAAATCCCCCAGGGTGCTGAACGCGGCCGTTCGAATATTACAATTTTGGCGAACAGTTTAAGGGCCTACATCTACCCAGAGGCCCGAAAAAATGGCCAAATTCCGATGTTTTTCTCGGAAACGGTTGGTGAACAAGAAACGCCTTTTTTTAATACAAAGGTACATATATTGAGAGCCGAAAAATACCGAAATTATACCACAAAAAATACAGAATTAAGACAGACACTCCTGCTTAGACGATCCATCTGAGATCTGAACACCAAACGGACTATTTAAGTTCGCAATAAATACGAGTCGTTGACGATCCTCGATTCTTTCAAAATTCGTCATTTCCACGTAACTATTGAAAAATGAAGATCGATTTTGAAAAAAGTGAGATCGTCAGCGATCTTTGAATGTTTCTCATCGCATCTCCCGTGAATTTGGAAACAATTCATGGTTCTCGAGACATGACCACCGACTTTGAAAACAGTACCGTCCACCGGCGGCCATGTTTGTGTTGCTTTTCTGTATTTTTTAGTGATTTTTTTTAAAGGCCCTCAATATATATATGTGTACACAATACCTTTGTAATACGAAAAAATGCGTTTCTTTTTCGACAACCGTTTCCCAGAAAAAAATTGGAGTTTGCCTATCCTTCCGGACCTCTAGGTAGACGTAGCCCCTTAATGATCCGATGATCGATAATCGAACAATTAGTTGACTGTCGTATCCATTTTGTAATATGGTCATTTTTTTCGCGTTTCTATGACCTTTGAGCTCAGATTCGATATTTTGAAATAAATGAGTTCTCTGAGATAAATGATTTTTTCTTGCGTTTGAGTTTTGCTATATTTTGATCGTTCGTGCAGGTTTTCCTCAGTATCTCCTGTATCGAAGTTTGGGCGAGTGTCTCGTTCAGGAGTCACCGCCGAAGGAGGACTGCCAATCGGTGCTGAGCGTCGTGTGGAATTACATGAGGAGCCTCGAGGAACCGAACAAATTTATGCACTGCACCGAGATATGGATACAATTCACGGTGATTCACTTCACCGTGAAAGAGCTCAATCTCTTCCTCGGTGAGATAATAAACAAGCTCAGCCCGAACAGATCCTTCGAGCAATATTACACGCAGCTTCAGGCGATCGTGGAGAAAATCGTCGCGCACACCCAGGACTTTGAGTCGCTTCTCACGATGGTAAGTGGAGAATAAATAGACAACGAATCGAACAATAAGGACAAATGATTCTTCTTCGGACGCAACGATTTCCATGCTGTAAAAGAAAAATGACTTCAATTATTGTCCATGGTGCAGGACAATTTTTTGCCTCTCATCGACATGTTTCACAAGGAGAGCATCAAAGTCGAAGTTTGCAAGAGCGTAATCGAGGGCTTCGGCGCTCAGAGCGGTCCGATCACGGATCCGATAATCATTAACGCCCTCATGTTCATTGCCAGAATAATGCACGATTCCGTAAGGTGAGTATGTTTGGGTTTAATTAAGAGAGAAAACAAGGATAAGAGGTTAATTCGTTCGCATAACTAAAGGGTTAGGCTACGGCGAGGATTCGAAAATCAGGATTATTTTAAAAAATTAATTTTCAAGGAATACGTAAGCTGATTGGAAAATCGTTTCGACATTTATCTGGATGTACATTGACGAAGTTGAGTACCAAATTTCACGAAAAGAATATTAATAATCAAAGAAGTTATAAACCATTTTTAATTCAACACATCAAAGTCGTTATTTTTGAAGCGTCTAAGCCAATCTCTGAAACTCCAAAACTGAATTGGAGGGATCACTTCACGAAGACTCCTGTCGGACGCTAGCTGAACTTGCAAAATCATTAGGAGTCGAACACGCAACAGTTTCGAAACGTTTGAACGCATTAGGAATGATTTAAAAACAAAGCATTAATTTTCACGAAACAGCAGCGAGAACTTATTCAACATCCCAATACAAATCCGCAGAAGGCTTTGTCAGACAATAACGTGTACCCCCTTAAGGGATAACACCACCGTGGCTGCAGAAAATAAGGCCCAACTTTGACAATTCATTTTGGGAGTATGAAAAAAGGAATAGGATTTCTTTTGAGAGGGTTTATTCAACACGTATTAAAGTATTAAAAATGCAAATTCTTCAAAAAAAATTATTATAATGTTCATACAAAATGGCGGCGACAGAGCCCATCTTGAAAAACGTGTTTTTTTACAAATAGCTTCACGGGAGGACGGGTTTCCCGTAAAGTATAAGACCTGGAACAAAAACCAAAAAACAATTATAATCTATATATTATTAGCTATGGGACTACGTAGGGATTTTTTTTCATCAAATTTTGAAAAAATCGCGCACTTTGAAAGAAACAAATCGATTTTTTGCCGTAAAAATAAGCAGTAAATTGTTTATAAAAAAAGTTTACATTTAATTTAAAAAACGGCTACCAGTTTGAAAAAGTTTTGCCACAGCGCTCCGAGGCGCCGCTGCAAAATCGATAGTTGAATCGTTAAAAAAATCTTTAACGATTCAACTTTGCTTTAAACATTTGCTTAAAAAAGTATTTTTTAAGCAAAAAAAAAAGATTTTACCAAAATCCTAGACCGGTGTCATCCCTTAAGGCCTTAGGCCACAGTAACGGGTATAAAATCATGTGCGAATTTAACAATTTTTTTTCGTATGGAAAAGTGATTCAGTCATAAAAATAATTACACATTTATTCAGTATGAATATCAAGCTGTTAGAAAAAATATATTTTTTTTCGATGTACAAAATGGCCGACTACTAATATTTTCTTTTGTTATCTTTTTTTAGGCGCTTCGCGGCGTGACATTTAGCATCCACAATTTTTGACCTAGAACAAAAAACAAAAATGCTCGTCAATCTACATTAGAATCCCTAGAGAAGTACGTACGGAATTTAAAAAATATTGTTTTATTCAAAAGTCGTAGATATTTGAACTTAAGAATGAATTTTCCGTGAAAAATTTCGTTATAACTGCTCATAAAATGAAAAGTTTTCGATTAATCAGAAATTCCGTACGTACTTCTCTGCGAAATGCAATTAGGAACATAACTTTCAAATTTGAGGTAAATCGCGTGACGATTGTTCAAGTTATTTGTAACGCCAATTGGAAAAAGCTGTTTCGAGAAGTTTCGAGTAGTCGGTCATTTTGTACATCGAAGAAAAAAATTTCTAACATCTTGATATTCATACTAAATAGATGTTTAATTAATTTTATAAGTAAATCACTTTTTCATACGAAAAAAAATAGTTAAATTCGCACATGATATTATACCCGTTACTGTGGCCTAAGGCCATAATCAGTCGATCCCTGATCCACGATATCGTTCACCATTTGTACGAATGATTGACGTATTTTCTATTTCCGCAGCGCTTTGACGGTCGACGACGAGAAGCGTCAAATTGGCAATTTGATAGGCGGTCTCGTGCAGCGGGTCGACTACGGTCGCGACTTCGAGAAACAATTGAATTTCTACGCGGAGGCGCGTGCGGCCTTTCCGAATCTCGATTCGGTCCACGTGCAGCTCGTGCAGTGCGTCAACAGGCAGGCGGTCGATACGAGAAAAATCGTACGCGGTCATCACACGAGAAGAACGTCGGCTTTCGTCAGGGCATGTGCGGCCTTTTGCTTCATCACGATTCCTTCGCTGACCCTCGTGCAAACGCGGCTGCAGTTGTATCTGCTCTCGGGACAGGTCGCTCTGCTCAATCAGTGCCTCGGACAAGGTGCGCTACGTACAGCTACAGAAACTCCCGATTGCACGAAAATAATTTTCATTGAAAAGTTAGATGTTTTCAAGCTGTGCAATGTTTGGTATCGTCATTTTCTATGTGGACGCGTAGAGGACATATGAAGGTCGATTCAGTTTTTCCTTTGACTTATACAGGGTGGACCATTTAACGTGACCACCCCAAATATGTCCGTTGCCTTCAGGGTGACGAAAAAAGTCAGGAGGTAATTTCATTGATTTCGAAGGGCTGATAAAGTGGTGAAAAATTCATTTTTGTCAAGGTCAGTTTTTGCGTTGGCGTGGTCATCAATGGTTTTTCAAATGGGAAAATGTTTTTTTAAATTAAGACGTTGTAGCCGAAAATGAGTACTGTTTGAACGCTAACGGTGTAAATTCAAGTCGATAGTGTTAAAGTAACTCAAGATATCAATCCCGTCCTGTCAAGATACGTAGTTTCGAGATAATCGCGATCAAACTCGACGGATCGCGGTTAACCCGACGCACACTGTTCCACTAAAATAGGTGCAACTTCGTCAATCTCTAGAATTTCAGGGTCCGGTTGGTCTTCAAATATTCTTGAAAGTTCACACTATAACATTATACAAAAAAAAACGTTTTTTTTTAAGATTCCAGAGAGGCATACCCGCTGAGTACATTTTTACTTTTGCTTATTTCAGCTGACGCTTGTTTCAAGGCGGCCCTCAGCCTCGTGCCGGAAATGCCAAAGACCATAGAGATCGACGGTAGGCCGAAGAACTCTGAGCCTTATCTTCTCTCGTACTTGTCGAATTTCTTGTCCACTCTTCTAGTCGTTCCGGTGAGTCGAATGGCAATTCAATCGCTCCGGCTCATTCATCTTCGCCTCCATATTTACATAAGAATCGACAGTCAGAGATATTCTTGTTTATTTTTCAGGACAGCCCGGAACACGGTGTTTTGTATTTGATGAGAGGCCTGCTGAACGCTGTTCAACGCTGCTTCGAGGAAAACAGCTCGACGAAGCCGTATCTTTATCTCCGAGTGCTCGATCTACTCTCCAGCGTCACACAGGAGACTTATCCTTATCACGTCGACAAAGTAAATCGTATTTTATTCCCCTTTCCTCGTTTGTTCCGTTAATTATTTTCTAACGGTATGACGGTTTCTTTTTTTGCGGTTATTGGGAAAGGTCGACTCGAACGATAAATTGTACGGTAGCGATCGTAAGTTCATCGGCGAAGTCAACAAAATATGTACGAAGGTATTTGAGGAGATTTTGAGCCATCTCAAGTATCTCGGAACGAGCGATCAAACGGACAAACAGTCGGCGCTGGCACTCGAGCTCTTCAGCCGTTTGATCATGCGAGCGGATCTTCGACAGCCGGGATTGGCCAGTGTCGCCGTTAGCCTGTGGAATTTGTCGCAAAAATACGGCTCGGCTGATCCAAAGTTGCGAGTAAGTCTCACGATTCTTCTCTCTCCCCCCTCCTCGTTCGATAAACTAACGTTTTATTTTGTTCTTCCCGAAGGTGCGAACGATCGAGTACGTAAGGCGCAAAAGTCGATTGCCCCAGTATCAACATTTAACGGAAATCATGCTCAAAATTACGGGATAAAACTTTCTCGTAGTGTAAAAAAATTGTAAAATAAAAATAAACTAGAGATACAACCTATCGGAAAGGAATCATCGGTCGTTCGTGTCGAGTCGTTTTACGAAATTATATTTTTGGCGTAGCGTATCCAGTTTTTCTTTCGCTTGCGTATTGAAGAAAAGAAACACATTGAAAGATTTCACAGATATTTGACTAAAAATATATATATATATATGACATCTTGGAAGACTATTTTTGTTTCGGGTTGTGCTTCTTCGTTTCTCTTTTATTCCTTTCTCCTTCCGCTTCTGCTATCTTCTGTATTATCGTCGTTCGGGATTCTGGAAGACATGGATTTTTCGAACGCGCATGTCCGCATGGAGGAATTTATCGCGCGTCCTCGAGCTATTCTTTTAGCACCGCTCGCAAGGCGTCCAAAAATATATCGACGTGGTGCTTTTTGAATGTCAGAGCGGGCCTCAAACGTACCGAGTCGGGACCGCAACCGCCGGCTTGAATACCTGACGTAGACGAGAAAAAGTTGAAACAGTATACGACGATTCCGTAAGTTTGATGATTTGTAAGAAAAAAAAATCATGGAATGGACTTTGTACAATATATATCGAGAATTATATATATATATATATATATTGGCAAAGTCAAAATTTTATAAAGTATAACAGAATATTGCATATTTGCATATATATATATATATATCTGAATGCAAATATTCTGTTATACTTTATAGAATTTGACTTTGTTCTTAAATACTTGAAGATTAATTTTTTCAAGCAATGGAGGATTATGATTGTTTTCAATCAATGAAGAATTCAAAATCGTATGTCTGAAAATGGTCCATTAACGAAGAACTTATTTCATGTCTACATTTTTTCAATTCTACAATGAGAAATTAATTTTTTTAAATAACCCGATATTGAATACTTATATTTTGAGAAATAATGAAGTTTTTAAGATGAAATGGTTACACTTCCGTTAAATTAATGATGCAGTAGACTTCGAACGTAATTTTTTTTTCGAATATAGCTGCACATTTATACAAGTAGTAAGCAAAGTTACAAATACCGAATGTAAGGAATGAATAAATAGCCAAAATGAAGTGCCAGATTTTTGGAACTTGAAATACTTAAGTTTAACATCTTTTCAATACGTAAACTTAAAATTTTCATTAATGAAGCTGATAACATGAATCTTTGAAGCTTCGTTTATAAACTGACGAACGAAAAGGTAAATTCGTGTGACTAAAAATATACAAGTTATGAATTCGAATGCAAATATTCAACGTAGCGAAGAAGTTGCGGCAGCAATAAGTTTATGCAAATATTTTGTTAAAAAAATTCCAGTCTCCAGCTGCACGGATATACGGTACCTTTGGTGAGCAGTTTCTTGATGACTCGATCCCGCAGCTCCGGGGAGGTGCAATCGAAAGCGATGAAAGTGCCGCGACCTCTCGACGAATTTACGAGACTCGAGTATTCCTTCTCCATCTTCATCAGCTCCTGGAGCATGTAATGACCAACCTGGGCGGCATTGTCGAGCAAATTCTCCCGCTGTATGACGTCCAGTATGGCTTCGAGGAGGATCAGCTTGGACGGATCTCCCATCCAAGTGTTGAAGACCCGATAGGACTGTTTTGGTCTGTGAGACAGATGTTTTTTTTTACTCCGTCTCATTTAAGCGCATAAAGTGACGACGGAAACAATCGAAAGATGAGGTATTACTTGAGCTCCGAGGTGTGGTAGTAACCGCCCAATTGCATTTTCTTACTGAACGTCACGATGTCGGGCGGCGATTCGAGATCGAAGTGCTCGTGGCACCACATTTTTCCCGTTGGTCCGCCGCCGGTCTGTACCTCGTCGATCAACAGAGCCACCCCGTGCTGAGCGGAGAATGGAAAGGTCAGCCGTGCCCTAATTTCGCTAACTTTTTGGATATGTGGCAATTTTTTTTACACAAGGTAAGAAAATTTCCTCGCTCGTATGGCCAGCTTTTTGGAAATTCGTACTCCTGGAGATTTCAGCCTTTACCTTTTTCGTCAAGCGTCGGAGTTTCCGGAAAAATTCGGGCGAAGCGTGATTGTCACCACCCTCGGATTGTATCGGCTCGACGATCATCCCAGCCACCGGTATTCTCTTCTCCTTGTCGTACTGGACTATCAGACTCTCGACCTAACGTCGCGGCGCATATTTATTTTCTAATCATTATTATATCTATAGAATATTCTATGTTTGCTCGAAATACATTCGTGGCGATTTTTTTCGGTTAAGAGGGCGATACGTTTAGAGGAAAAATTGCTGACTTTCATGTTTTTTTAAAGGGCTTATGCCACTGTAAACGTCTAGAATTAAGTGATTTTTCGCGATTTCTTTTTGGGTGGAACGACGAGTAGGAGGATAATAATATTCACGGATGTTATTGGTCATATCTCCAAGTGAATAAAAAGAAAATTCATATAATAAAATTATACAATATATACAATATGGCGAACATGCATAATGATATGAACAATGTCTGGTTGAAATTTGAACAACATCTATAGAAATCAAGAGCACGCTCGTTCTACCTTAAGGAAATGGAGAGACGTGAGAGAAATAGACGAAAGGATAAAAAAGGGGTTAAAAAACTTAAAAACGGAAATTTTAAGAGGCACCACTAGAGTGACTGGCCAAAAAGGCGATTTTCGGGAATTTATTGAAAGAAAAGTATTGCATCGAATGTTTTGAAATTTCGAGGATATATTTTTGTATAAATTATGTATATACCGTAATTTTTTTGTATAAAAATATTCAATTTCCAGCCTTCAGAGTGCCCAAAAACAAAAAATAAAAAAGTTCGTACAACCAAAAGATGTTGCCTGCACAATGAAGCAGAATTGTAAAAAATATTAAAACCCTACAAAATGGCGGAGTTTTAAAACAAAGTTCCACATTAGGCTTAAAAATCTGATGGTTTTTTGCCTGGCAAATTAACAATTATCCGATCGAAAAACTGAAGGGTCATTGTATGAAGAAACAAATCCTAAATACGCTAAAACAAGATTCAACTCGGATAATTTGTATTCGAGTTAGAACTGTAGCGAAATTGAAAAATGTCGTTTTGAGAAAAGCAAGTTGAAAGATAAAAGTTCCGCTGCGCCTTCTAAAGAGCGGCCGCTCTTTAGACGGCTATAGTTGTGAAACTATTTGAGATCCGCACTTGGAATTGTGATATGTTATTGCTGAAGGTATAGACTATGGAAAAATGCAACAAAAAAATGGATTTTTTGAAAGTGTCACACTAGTGGTGCCCCTTAAGGACGGACGAGGCCAAAATAAGAAAATCATCGTATAATGAGTACAATTCTGTTATAGAGAATGATGCCATGCCACAGAAATACTGGCCGAAGTAGGCAGTAAAGGGAAGGGACAAGGAAATGTGAGCGAGGCTAAGATGTGGCAACATAAGAAGAGTGGGAAACAGAGGGAAGACGGAATGGATGCGCAGGGTATGTAAAGAACAAGATGAGGCGTTGGAACATCTATTAATCTGTAGAAAAGGCAGGGAGCTGGTTACAGAGAAAGCAAGAAAGAAAGCGGAGGAGTGGATGGAAGGAATAGATTTCGGAATAAAGGAGGAAATTATAAATACGCGGGGCAGACAAACACAATAAGGGACACGTCAGTACTTTAGGGAAATAGAAGAAGTCTGCAAAAAGATAAACAAGGAGGAAGAGGCAGGAGAAAGGAATAGAGTGGAGGAACAAATTAAGAAAGAGAGAGAAAGGTTAGATAGTACAAAGAGCAAGAATCCGTGGCGTAGTAAATAAATAAAGTAGTATGTAAGCGGAAGGTAATTTGCTTTGTAAACTATTAAAAGTTGTGCAAATGAAACTCGATTTGATTTGACATAGCCTAAGTTTAAAAAATGGTGAAGAAATCTTTGGTTTAGAAAAAAATTCTGAAAATCAGCAAATTCTTTCCTCGCTTAAAGTTATCTTGCCCCGTGTTTGTTTTTTTTTTTACCTCGGCCAGGCAACGCTCATCCTCGAGCTCGTTTTCTCTCGTGTTCTCGGCCAGTGGATAACTGTAATTGGGAAAGGAAGCGATCGGCCAGTCGAAAGCCGGAACGTCTATCTTGTGGATGTATTTGCTGTGCGTTGTCGAGAGGCTGCCAAGTGTTCGGCCGTGAAAAGCACCCTTGAAGGAGAGTATCGAGTACTTGGGGGAACCGGGACTTTTGTTCATCATGCAAGTCTCCATTTCCTCGGCCGTGAACGCACTACCGTTTCTCTTCTTGTCCGCGTACCAGAGAAATATATTCTTGAAGGCGTTCTCGTTCGAGCACGAGCCGCACATCATCGTCGTCAGGCAATCCAAGCCCGGTGGCGCCACCTGCAAGACCGTTACGCTCGTCACGTGTTCGCTGTGCCCGACCGAATGAGCGAAGGATCGTAACGACGTTGTGTCGATGTGACTGAATGTTATTCTCATTTTGATTAATCGACAATTTCGATTTTGCAATGGAGGATTTTGAGAAAATAAGTGGAGAAGTTAAAATGTTTTTGATTGATAGATTATTCAAAATGGCATATTGAATTATGTCCTATTAGCAGAGTCTTCGGAAAGCCGATAGCATTGTTTTTTTTTCACATTCTAGATGGTGAACTTAATTTGAAAATTAACTTAAAATTGTATGCCTACATTTATAAAATGATTTAAATAAACTTTTTTTTTAAACTACGTTTTTGAAACGGACCAAAAAGTATAACATAATTTCTTCTAGCCCCATACACATTTATAACCCAATAAAGATCCCTAACCGCAGACAGATTTCCTGAAAATTTGTGATTGTGAATTTTTAATAGCTATGGAAATAGCGGAAAAACGTTTTTAAGTGGGGAACCACCCCTCAAAGAAAGGCGATCTGAATAAAACGAAAAACAAAATTCTTCTAATGCAAACCGATAAAAAATCCACTGTACAAGTATTGAAAAATAAAATAAAACCAAGGCGTGACACGCCTTTCTTTGAGGGGCGATTTCCTCACTTAAAACCGTTTTTCCGCCGATAAAAAAAAATACGTCCCTGATAGTTTTCAATGCTTTATCGAACGTACGAAATTCAACAAAATCGAGGGCGAACACTTGAGTGATGTTGCTTGTTAGCGATCGTCTTTGTTTCGACTTTCAAGTTTCTTAATCATTGTAGAATTATTTATTGAAAATTCAATTGTTCTCTCTACATCTGGAAATGAAGTGACAAATAAAATATATCGTTTTAGTTACTAAAATTATGTATGCACGTATATAGTAATATACGTATATTACTGCATGTATATAGTACATGCATGTAGTGCATGTATATAGTAATCTATTATTAAAATAAGTAAAAATAACTGGAAAAATATAATTAAATTTATTATTTAAAGTAGTAATAAAAAAAAAATGTAACGAAAAAATAACAATTACAAACATATAGTCAACATTTCTGATATTTTCTTCGCCACTTTTTCATCGATCGCAACCACATCGATCGTGTCTCAAGGAAGCGCATTCACTTCGATAACTTTCTTCGATCGAATCGTTCGATTAATCACCCTCCGAAAACAATCGCATAAATGTCACAGTGTTATCCTAATATTATAACGATATTTTTTTCTTACGCGTTACACGAGCCTTAGAACTCACCCCCGGTCTGAGGAGACTTTTTTTCAGCCTGCTGGGCCAATCCTGACCTGGAAATACACCGAGCGCTGGCCTGTTTACCATTATGGACTGTGCGAAAGAGAAACAAACGAGAAAAACAAAACACTTTCAGACAACTTCACGCGAGCGTCGAACATTCGACGACAAATGAGAGGAAAAAAAGTTGCCCGAGTTGTACTCACGAGATTGCGCGGATTGGAGAGAACTTCGAGCATCGCGGGATGATTGTAGCCTAGTGGCATTGATGATATTTGCATGTAAACATCGAGAAGTGTATTACCGTCGACGTCCACGATATAGTTCCCAATTGACTTTTCGTAGTCGGCGAAAAGTTGCACGGAACCGGCTTGCTAGCGAAAAAAATTAGTAAAATAGTAAAATAGTAAATAATATCGATATTTCTTGCAAATGAAAATTCTAATTTTTATACTCCTTGCGAGAAAATTCTAATTTTGATATTTCTTTCAAACGGAAATTCTAATTTCGATATTTCTTTCAAACGGAAATTCTCATTTCGATATTTCTTTCAAACGGAAATTCTAATTTTGATATTTCTTGCAAGAAAATTCTAATTTTGATATTTCTTGCAAACGGAAATTCTAATTTTTATATTTTTAGCAAACGGAAATTCTAATTTCGATATTTCTTGCAAACGAAAATTCTAATTTCGATATTTCTTGCAAACGGAAATTCTAATTTTGATATTTCTTGCAAACGAAAATTGTAATTTCCATATTTCTTGCAAACGGAAATTCTAATTTTGATATTTCTTGCAAGAAAATTCTAATTTTGATATTTCTTGCAAGAAAATTCTAATTTCGATATTTCTTGCAAACGGAAATTCTAATTTTTATATTTCTTGCAAAAAAATTCTCATTTCGATATTTCTTGCCAACGGAAATTCTAATTTTTTTATTTTTAGCGAACGGAAATTCAAATTTCGATATTTCTTGCAAACGAAAATTCTAATTTCGATATTTCTTGCAAACGAAAATTCTAATTTCGATATTTCTTGCAAACGGAAATTCCAATTTTGATATTTCTTGCAAAAAAATTCTCATTTCGATATTTCTTGCCAACGGAAATTCTAATTTTTTTATTTTTAGCGAACGGAAATTCTAATTTCGATATTTCTGGCAAACGAAAATTCTAATTTCGATGTTTCTTGCAAACGAAAATTGTAATTTCGATATTTCTTGCAAACGAAAATTGTAATTTCCATATTTCTTGCAAACGGAAATTCTAATTTTTATATTTTTAGCAAACGGAAATTCTAATTTCGATATTTCTTGCAAACGAAATATCGAAATAAATTTACATATATCCAGCAAACAATTTTCTTGGTGGATCAATATCCCAAAAGGCCCTGATGGAAAAAATGAATACTAATGATATAGTTCTTCAATGTCGATGGTATTTTGATAATGGACAGTTCAAACAAAAATCTAACGCGCTCAAATTTGTCGCACAAATAATTTATATTCAAATAGAAAGTATTATATTATATAACGCACAGTTCGAACAAAAATCCAGTGCGTTAAAATTTATCGCACGAATAAATTCTAGCCAAATAGAAATTATTTTTATTTTATCGGAATTTTCCATATAGATATATATATATTTATATGAGTTAAAGTAGCAGTCATTGGCGCGACGAAAGAGGCTATAGAAGAAAAAGTTTTTTTTTAAGACGGAAGGTCTGGAAGTCCAGTATTTTTGTGACAATAAACATTATACCTAAGGAGTTCATAAGCACTTGTGTAAATATGTGAGTCGGCTATAAAAAAACGCAAAGCATTGCAGTATGTCATATCGTTGAGAGAAGACTTTCATTTGTCGAAACAAATCTCAATATTGCTCGAAAACCATTTACACAATTAACAATTCAGTTACAAAACTCTTTGGCTTCATAGTATTGAATAATAATCACAATTCCTCGATAACAATGATACATAAAAAATGGCCAATTGTTCGAGAGAAAAATCTTTTTCAGCTGCACCCATCAGTGCTCCAAAAAATGTGCAACTTATTTTTTTTTTCGGAGTACGAAAAATCCTACGAAAAAGGATGGTTGAAAGAAAAATTATTCGATGCATCGAAATTCGTCGTGAAAACGCCACGTTCGATAACGAGATCGAGGTATCATCGGAGTGAGTGTCATCTATCCGATAATTCCCTTATCTTTTTTACCTGCATTTTGTTCAGTTCGTCGTACAATTGGCGGGACTGAGGACCGGGAATTTCCGTACGAACCTCCGGCCCCTTTGGCTCCGCGGCTACCGACAAACATCTTTTCCAAAAATCTCCCAGGCCTGGAATAAAAATGAAAGAAAGAAAAACGAACAAAAAAATGTTATCAGAAACGTCGAAAATACTTCAGATTGAAGCAAAACAAAATTATTTTTATTGATTTTGGCATATGAAAATTAGGTGACAAATGGACGGGTCGAATTGAACAGTACAAGTTTATCGATTAATAGTGGACAATTTTTTTATTATTTTAAATATTAAGCTATTCATTCATCTTTTTTTCATAGAAATAAAACATCGAAACGGTCGCAATTTTGGTCGCGCACCCGCTCGAGCCCCGTGCTATTATAGTTTCATTGATGCCACTTAAGGTCAATTTAGTTATTGCTCTCAATCGTATTTTCCGTACCCACAAATCTTATCCGGTGATTTCGCCTCGTCGCGATTTATCCTCTAGAAGAAGGTGAAAAAAGACTCCAAAATAAAGAAATAATTATTAAGCCCGAATTCCAGGCCAGAAAAAGCCGAGTCTTATCGTTTTTTATTCCGTTTTATAAATAGAGTATCATTGAAAACTAGCGCGAGCTTGAACTCGTGATCAGATTGCTGATAACGATCGTATCGCGACTGTCGAGTATCGATGCGACAGAAACTCCAATAACGCAGACACACCGATGACAAACGGTTTTTTAAGAGTTTTTTAAAAAAAGAATTAACAAATCAATCTATAAAAATAAATATACAAGAAAGAATGAACGAATAATTATAAGTAATAAAAAAAATATTTCAACAAATTCTTGAGCAAATGTCTTTAAAAATTATTTCGAATTCGATCTCTTTTTTCTATTGCAGCAATAGGTAACGTTTTCCCTCTTAATTCCGAATAAAAAAAACTTAATCTTTTTCAAATTATTGTGCACGAATATAAAGAATTACTATAATCCCAAAATTATAATTGTGTTTGCACAAATTTAGTGTTTATAAAAAGCGTTTCCTGAATAAATAAATTGCGAATTTATCGATACGTTTAAAGATAAATAGCTTATGACGAAGAATTATTACCGGCTAGAGGGTTCCTGGATATTGATCGGCCAGCCAGTCCAAAGGAGCGCGTCCTCGCGAACATTTCTATTCTTATTGTCGTATTTTTTTCAACGCCGAAACGAATAACGCGAAGCGTGAATTACCGACGTGGAGAAAGTAGCGCTGGTCGATTAGTCGTTATTAGCGAAAGGGGTTTGAGTCACGCATCGAGAAAAAATATCGAAACTTCGAAGTTGAAATTTGTCCCTGTACACCTTTCGTTCGCGAGAGCGAGATCGCTACTGATCTCGGCGAAAACCGGTCCTTTATATATACGTGCACATGGATATATTTTTGCGAGAGGGAGCACCAGCTCGAAATATTGCCCGCCTGCGCACAAACCGCCAGGCTCGAATTTTCCAGCTTATCTTCCGAAGCAGATATTTCCGTTGAAACGTTTATTCGACCTTTTTGCATTAGGAAAACAAAATGAAGCAAAAGTCCAAATAACCAACCGGAGATTAAGTAAATTCGATTGCAATAATAGCAATTATCGTATAGCATCTGATATGTATTTTTTTCTGATTATTCAGTACAGTCGTGCTGTATATCGGAATCGGAAAAAAATAGAAGGCTAGTTCATTGACAGGTGATTTTGTAAGTACCGCAGGTGCTATTTTGGGAAAACTATTGACCGCAGGAATTCGCCGGCGTGGAAAAATTTGTAGTTTGACCCTCAGCTACATTTTTGTGCACTCTTTATTTTCGGTCAATAGTTTTGCCAGAATTTCATTTCGAATTTTCAACCCCCGAGAGGGCTTGAATAAAGAAAAATTCAAGGGTGGTCCATAGAAAGGAAAATATAGAGAAAATTATTCTCTACATTTCGTACATTCAAACCATCCCTCCCCCCATCCAAAAATTAATTGTTTTTGAGTTATTCAATAAACCAATTTTTTTGGTGGTTTCAACCATTTTTTGGGGGGTGAAGATATTATCGGAGATGATCAAATACTCGATCGTCTATTCAAGGGCTACAACGTTGCCATTTGAATAAAAAAGTGTACGAATCTTTTCCACAGTTATTGAATTAAAATTGATTTTTCAATATTTCACCCCCAAAATGAACCGCCACGTCTTCAGCGCTGTGGACAAAATTAAAGCCCGGATTTTTCTGAACATTTTGTCTCACGGTGCCGACCTCGTAGGGGTTGTGGTTTGCCATCAATCCACCCCATCCCCTTCATCCCCTAATAAAGATCTCGTACACCGATTTTTAGGCAAACTTGGATTTAGCACCGGGGTTTTCAGCGATAGCACGACTGTACTAATTCGCCTTCATCAAGAATAATTTTTACTCAGTTTTTATACGTCTTTAATTCATAAATTCGAATGATTTTGAATGAAAAAAATTCGCTTCGTGGTCGACCGAGAAAAAATGAATTACTAGAAAATAAGCAAGAGCGTAGAACGTGCCATCGAACTAAACGAGCAGGTGTGGTAAGTTGGGAGGATAAAAAAAACGACAAGAGAGACTCAAGATCGCTTTTAACTCGCTTCACATTTTTTTTGTCCTCCCCGGGGCGGAAGAAAAGAAATGCTTCGTCTCGTTTTAATATACAATACAAGTCGTCAACGAGAACGCGCGAATTCTCGTGGCGACGAGAAAAGATATACATACATACACATACACATATAATATTTACATTTGAAAAAAGATACGCAGTACGATTGATAATTTTTTTTTTTTTCGTTAAGTTTCGTGTTTTTCGATTCGAGAGAGCGAACGAGACTTATTTTTCTCAATGGATCGCGGGGCGATCCGAGTCTCGAGAGTTTCGATACGTCAGTTTATTCACAAGGAGGGAGGGTAGCGTCGAGGCCCAAACGAACCATCCCTAAAAACTAACTTCCTAGTTATTTCTGCAGTTTACTAGTAACTAACCCGTTACTTTTTGAAGTCTAGACGAAAAGTAACGCCGTGGCTTTTTCTTATTTTGGCCGAAAAAATTGGATGCTACCCTACCGTCTACGGTACGTGTCTTATTTTTTTTTTTCATCTATTTGTTTTTCAAGCTAATGTGACGTTACCAGAGATCTTCCGACCCGACGAATAGAGGACGGTGTGAAAAAAGTCGAGTACTCGAGTAGGATCGAGAGGTTTGAGAAGGTAGAATCAAATTGGCAATGAACAGTGTGTCGACGGTGTACGTTCCGTGTCCCGATAATGCTTCGATGATCGTTACGATCGTCTTTCTTGTTATCTTCTTTTTTTCTCTCTTTGTCATCATTTTTTATCGGCCTTGCAGGCTCGGCCGGGGACGGGAAACGGGCGTTCGATCGGCCCGTGTTTTCCGCTTCCTCTCTTCGCGAAGCGAGAGCCTCGATTTTCCATCGTTGTTCGTCTCCCGAGATACTCGGGGGGAGGAAGCGAAATTTCGCTCACTGCTCGCGGCCTCATAGCCGTGCCACTTTCGTGTCGCCTCGTTCCTCTTTCGTTACTCTTCTCTTCTCTCTCAACCTCGTGTTTCTCTCTAGTTTTTTTCTTTAGCTTCTCTCGGTTTTTCGCGCGTTTTTCTTCTTTTTTTTCGTGTTCTCTCATTCGTGCGTTCTCCGTGCTCGGAGGAGAATACGAAGAGACGCGAGATGATGGGTAAAGAGGAGGAGAATTAATCCTCGCAGAACGGGCTACCTTCGGACGTTGAAGCCCGGCGTGCCATCCGGTCCCAGAGGCATCCTGATCACGTTGCTGCTGCTCGTTACGTTTCCCGGATTCCCGTTGCCGGCTGCTTGCTGCTGCTGCTTAGGTTGTATCTTACTGATCGCTTGGCCCAACTGCTCCTCGGGGCTCCTCTCCTCGCCTAATATTCTCTTCCTGGCCTCGGCGTACTCCTGCTCCCGTTGCTTCAATGACTTTATCGGCTGTTTGGGCTTCTCCCCGTTCGCCAATGGACCGTCGCCGCTCCCGTGCTGCTCCCGCTGCGGCCGTTTCAGTATCTTCACCGTAGGCCTCGGCGGCACGTACTGCGACCGCATACCGTCCTCGCCTAGGATTATCATGCGGGTCGTTCCCGTTTTTCCACTCGTCAGTCTGCAAATCGATAATAAGATTTGGGTACTCGGTGATCGATGGACGAGAGAGAGAGGGAGAGAGAGAGAGAGGCAGACGAATGATGCCCTTCACGTCACCTTGGCTCTTTTGTTTATACTCTTAAGAATGTCAATTGGTTTCAAAAGGTACCTTCAGTATTTACGAAGAAAAATTGACTATTGATTATTATTCTGTGTACTTTGAAGCTTGTTAAAAAAAATTATTCCGAAATCGCAATTGAGGCCAAAATTATGGGTTTTCTCGAAACTATATTTTCTAGACGATTTGCACGATAATCTGAAGTTTTAAATATTCTTTTCACGTAGTTTTTCCTTAAAATTTGGAGTAGATTCTTCGTAGTCTGTCAGGGCATTTTTTTATTTTTCGGTTTAGAGGACTTTTTATGCATGACAGCGCATTTTGACCTAAAAAAAATACGTTGATTAGGAAATTTAATAACGCCTGAAATTCAGAAATTTCAGTCGACAGGCTCGACAATTATATAGAATATGAGTTTACGAGAATGTTCTTGGATTTTGCGGATTCATCGGCCCATGGAAACGAACTTTTTCGACGAAGATCTGAACAACGTACGTGGATAATTTATTGTTAGATATTTTTTTTATTTGAAGTAGCTAAGGGGTCGTCCATTAATCACGTGAGGCTCAAATAGAGGGGGGGGGGGATTTGGATATCATCACAATTGATCACACCGAGGGGGGGCGGTTGTGATATATCACGTATATTTTTAGGTAAGTGCGCGGACAATGCCATTGAAATATACCGAAAACATATATTACTTAGTTTTTCACAATAAAATACCGTACTCTCTATAAGTTGTGGCTATTTCTTTAAAAAAAAAAACGCAATGTTGCATGCGGAGGGGTACCCTAGAACCTGACCACATATCACCATGGGGGAGGGGGGGCTCAAAAAGGGGCCTTAAAAACCTCACGTGATTAATGGACGACCCCTAAATTATCGATAAATCATTAGTTATGGATATTTTTCCGGATTTAATACGATTCATTCTTTGGAAAATTCCCGAAAAACGCTGGCTTTCGGCCTGCCTGAAGGTACGCGACCAGTTAAGTCGAAATGAGGCGTGTCTATAAGTTTTGAAGCCGATGTATAAGTTGACTTTTAAATATCACATATCGCGTCACAGTGAGATTTCTACATTTTTTTTGTCACCCAGTTGACGAGAAATTCTTACACAACATCCTTTCATGCATTTTCTACTGAAGGTTGAAAGAAACCTGCGGAATTTTGAAGATTCTAATTGATATTGAGTTTTTTTAATTAAAAAAAAATGAATGCCTGTGTGCTTCGTTTCTCAAGAAACCAATACGTTTTTCGGATCCACTGTGCTCCCCTAGTATTTTGTATCCACATTGAAAAACACTTTGATATTCCGCTTCCAATTGAATCCTAAAATTCGAAAAATTTCACCACTGACGACCTTGGTGTGAAAGATGGCTTCAGACAGACCGACGTGCTAACATTTTGTATTGTAAAAGATCTTCAAAACATTTTTGGACTTTTTTTGTATCTGTGCTGAAAAGTGAATGTAAAATTCTCAATGGACTTTTGTAATCTGTTGAAAATGAACTACAATGTTCCTATAGCAGTGCTTCAAACATTCCTGCAAGAGAAACGCCTCTGTTTTTCCTTAAGAAGCAAATTCTCGTCGCTTCTTCCTCGAAAAGGAAGCTTCCTCCTCACTTCTTCCTTGAAAAGGAAGCTTCCCTTCCTCTTCTTCCTCGAAATGGAAGCTTCCTCTTCTCTTCTTCCTCGAAAAAGAAGCTTTCACTTCTCTTCTTTCTCAAGAAGAAAGCTTCCTCTTCTCGTTATCCTCGAAAAGGAAACTTCCTCTTCTCTTCTTCCTTGAGGAGGAAGCTGCCTTTTCTTTTCTTTCTCAAAAAGGCAGCTTCCTCTTCTCTTTCTTCTCAATAAGGAAGTTTCCTCTTCTCTTCTTCTTCCTCGAGGAAGAAGCTTGCTTTTCTCTTCTTCCTCGAAAAGAAAGCTTCAAAAAGAAATCAAAAAGGAACATTCCTTGTCTTTTCTTTCTTAAAAAAAAATCCCTTCTGTTCTTTTTCCCTGCCGATGAAACTTCCATTATCCCCGTAAAGACGAAGCTTTCCCGTCTCTCCTTCGCCCAATTGCCAGTGCCGCTTAACAAAGCGCTAGCTACGTACGTCTGCAGTTGGGTGTCTGCTAGGCACTCCGCGGTGTTCAGTTCCAGCGAGTTGAGTTTCTTATCCAGCGCCTGAAAAATTGTACCATAGAAAATTGCAGTGTCGCAGGGGCAAAAAACGGGCCTATGCTTTGAAAACCAAGATCGTGTTCGGTGGTTCGTTCCGCGAAAATTCCGCGGATATCGAGACCATTTCGCAGTCACGTGATTACTCGTAATAATCGCAATTTTCGATTAGTGAGAAAAACATACAAAAGCCCCGAAGGCGAATGTCGCGTTAAACGGTCAGAATTGAGTTTGAGGTTAGGAACGTCGCTTCGCGGAAAATTGAGGGGTAGCGAGATTTAAAATTGTGCACGTTTTATTTCTCGTGCGTGCTCGTGCGATTGGGCTTACCCCGGATTCCTCCATTTCTTCCCAGCTGTCGAAAACCTCGTCAGCCGTCGACATTGCGAAAGTGCAAATATATGTGTATACGTATATATATAATTGTTTTATCACAGGTGGACGAAAAACGCTGTTCTCCAAATTCTTTCACTCGCTCCGTAAAAGCCCCTCGAGGTATTTCCGCAAGAACTGATTGGATATATATACATATGTGCGTGTGTGTCAATATATATGCGTACGTATTATATTTGTATGTATATATATATGTGTGTATGCGTAAATTTTTTTTTTTCGGCAAATCGTCTCGCACCGGACGAGAAATTAATGGAGAGCGAGAGAGACGGAGACACGAAAAGTGTGGCCGGACATATTCGTTTCTCGAGCCTCTCGCCGCATGAGAATACTGCATGGGCCACTACTCATATCGCGGTTCACATACAACACAGGGGCAACGCGCGCGCGAACACGCTTCCACGGGTATTAATACAGTGTATTTTTATCGGTCTTTCAATGTGGGTTATGACGGGCGGCTCAAAAAAGGGGGGGAGGCAAGTGAGGGCGAATTTATAAATTTCCATTTGCAGAAAGTTTCAGACCGGGCAAGTTAAAAATTACTATCTCGCTGGTCATGTGACCAGCTCGGTCACTATGCCAGCTTGACGTTAAGGGGTTATGGGTAGTTCCAAAAGTCGAAAAATCACTCTTTTCAAAAGCAACATTTCTCGACAGAATATCATCTTATAAATGTTCCCTGAAAATTTCAGGGTGATCGGATTAAAATTGACAAATTCATAGGCCCTTGTTGACGCTCTTTGGAATGCACGGAGCGATTTATCTGACGAAAAATGTTCGATTTTTCACCAATTTTTTATGCATATACTATTAAATATAAATCGTTGAAATTTGATACGGTTACTAAGTGGTCTTTATTGAACATGACAATATGTTTAAAAGTTTAACAAGAAAACGTGATTTTGAGAAAAATGTGCTTAAAGTTAAACTGAAGTTAATTTGCGAATAAAATGAAACGTTTCGACCGCTTAGTACACATACAAAATTTCAACATTCTATGTGTAATACTTACCGCATTAAAAATAGGTGAAAAATCGAACTATACTTCAATCAACTTACATTTAGTTTAGCACTTAAGTATAAGTTTAAGCTTGTTCGATTTTTCACCAAATTTGTATGCAAAAAATATTAAATATAGAATATTGAAATTTTTTATGTGAAATTATATTTAGGAAACTGAATTTATATTTAGGTTCTTATACTAATATAACGTGTACTAATTTATTTTCACATACTAACTAATTATATATTTATATACTAATTCATACTAAATATAAGTTTGAATTTTGAACTTCGAAGTGTCATTGAGTTCCACTGCTTCGATTTTGATTGAAAAAAAGTTGTAGGGTGCGGCCTCATGCAGACGCTCGACGCTGGTTTGTGGCGTCATATCGGGTCACGTGACAAGTAGCGACAAAGCTGAAACTATTTGAGCTTTGTCGCTGCGACAGGAGAGCGTCCAAATTTACAAACAATAAGTGACAAGTGATATTTCGAGTGCAATTTTTGGAAAAAAATTTTGTTTAGACTATGGAGTCTCACGAAGTAAGCATCTCAAATTATTTAATTAATTAGTCAATAATAACAATATAGATTTGAAACGATATTTTTTTCATTTATATCATACAGAGTGTATCTTTGCAGCACCCTAACCTCATTTAGTTAGGTTAGGAAATCGATTTTCTGTAAGCAGCCATCTTGACGCTGCTGTTCGATGCGGCGACTTGTCGCTACAGTTTGGGGCCGCGGGGGAAATTCGAAATAGGGTCACGTGACCCGATATGACGCCACAAACCAGCGTCGAGCGTCTGCATGAGGCCGCACCCGTAATCTCAACAATTTGTTACTAAAAAAAACACCGAAGTTGAATCTAGGTATGGTATGGTCACTTCCACGGGATCAAAAAGAGTCTAAATTTATTTTACCCACAGCTGCTCTGATTGATGTTTACTTATGTTGATTATTCGTATTATCGATTATAGTGTGACAAATGTTGTGGTAAATGATGAATTTATTGCACGTGAACAAAGAAAAACTGAAAAATTAGACTGTCAACGACTCGGTAGTAATCTTCGTAATAATAATATTAACATATCCATCATAAAAACGGACTAAAAAGACAAAAAAAATCAGCCGGCAACCGATTAAAATAGGCTTGAATTACCTCAGCGGAATTAACACGATAGGCAGAATATAATTATACATGTTATTGATACGTGATAAATGATAAAACTCCATAAATTGTTGTTCGCATATTTTGTCGCGGCTTCTATTCAAATTAATTTCAAAACAAAGCCGGGTTGTGTTCGCCAAACGCATCAGCTGTTACTCGCGACGTTGCTAAGTCTGAGGGTGCTATTTCGTCGTTCTGACCATTTTCAACCGGAAATTGAAACTTTCTGGTAATGGAGGGCTTTAACTACACGGTGAAGATTGATTTTCCTATTTTTCATAATATCTATTATATCTAATTTATTATATCTAAATCACCGCATTTCCGGTTGACCGTCTCCATGAGATGACGTCAAGGACGTCGCCAACTAATGGGCAAGATAGGGAAGGGAGGGTGGGGGAAATACGAATTTTAGACATTTTAGACCCTCATATACATGCTTTCGAATATTTAGGGGGGCACCTGCCCCCCCCCCCCTGCACCCCCTAGGCGACGCTCTTGGATGACGTGCTTCGGTAACTCGAAGTGCTCGACTTTGCAGCTTTATTGCGAAAATACTAAGCGGTCAAAATAGCTCAAATTTCGGCAATAGGCGCATAAAGTATTCGTCAAAATCATATAAAAACTTCAAATCTGAAAGTTGGATTCGTAGTAACGATCGTACCACTTTAAGCTCGTGTTAGCTAAATAATTCAAGAAAAAAGTCCAGATGCCAAAGCCGCGTTGCCACATTCACGCAGTCGCCACGATGGTCAAAAAGACATTTTCACAGCGGTCACTGATGCTTTACGATGGCACGACTGGTTTTGCCGCAATGCCCGTGGGTTTTTACGCTCCCTTTTCGCGCGTTCCTTACACAAACGGCTCGCACTACGGAACGTGTGGAAAGCCGGGAATTCTGCGAGAAAAAGAATAACTAAACTAACCAAAAAATTCTTAACTCACTTAAGCACCGTTTCGTGACTGAAGAGTCGGAAAATCGATCACTGTGTTTCGATTTTTAGACAGAAATGGCCAATTCGCAATAATGAGCAGCAAGAAATATTCGGTTCGCGACGGACGCCACTATGAAAATCCGTTTGCGGATTATTCCGAAGAAATTAAAGACGGGATAATCAATCCGACCGAAAATTGCGTGAGTTCGTAACGTCGTCAGATTTCGTCGATAATATACGGCACATACATTCGCAACGTGTCCGATTACATTTTGCGGAAATGCTGAAAAACTTTGACGACCCAACTAATGATACATTTATTAATTACTCAATACACGATTGTGAGCAATAAATAACGAATTTATGTCACGCTGTTCTCCTGGCGAATGCGCTATCAAATTATTGACCGAAATTGTGCTCTGTACCCAAAAGAAATCGTTCATCTCTGATATTCGGACACTTCCAGCTAGCCGATGAGTTTAGGAGTGTCCTGATGGCCAAATCGAGAGATCTCGTGCAAGATCTCGAGAGCTGTAAGCGAGAGTGGTCCGGCCGAGATGATTTCTCCGTCTACACGGGAACTGCCGGTGTCGCTCAGATGTATTGGCATATCGGAAAGATTCTGAAAGAATCGTCGTACACGCAGGTAAACGTCCCTTCTCTAAGGACGTCGCAAGGCCCTTGCAATCTTTGAAGCTTAATGGAGATACCTTTAGGCGAAGAATTGCTGATTTTCATGATATTTTTTTAAATGAAAGTGATCTTTACAATTTTTTAAACTTAGGGTATGTTTTATTACTACTTTCGGCTGTTGTGTGGCCTTTTTGAAAATGGATCTTAAGGGAGCTTTCCAGTGTGACAGCCCGAAAAATCGCTGTTTTTCGCGATTTTTTTTCTTAAAGAAAAAATAATTTAATCGGTCTGGTTTTTTTTTGTATATTAATTGGGTATTGAAGAATACAAAACAATTTTTTAAAGATCGATTTATTTATTAATTAATATCTATAAAAATGATGAAACAATTGTTGCAGAAAATGCACTTGGATGTGGTGTCCACGTTGGGGGTCACAATTTTGATCTGAAACAAAAAACACAAAAAGATTATTGATCGGTATATAATTGGCTTTCGTGCTATGGAGGCTTTTTTTTTTTTTTTTTTTGCAAAAATGGCGCCGGTTTGAACAAAAAGTATCGATTTTAGCATTTTTTTTGGCAGTTTTTTTTACAAAAAAATAGGAAGATGTCAAAAAAAAAAAAAGCTTCCATAGCACGATAAACAATGACGTTAAGAATATTGTGTAAAAAATTCAACTCGATAGCTTTAAAACTCTGCCCTCCAAGTTGGACACCGTTTTGAAAAATGCTGTTTCGAGAAAAACGCGTTCAAAGTTTCGCTGTAGCTGTAGCGCTCCGTTGCCTTCTTCCAAGAAATGCTGTACAGTAACCGAAATAATCTGAATTTCGGCATGAAAATTTCAGGGAATATTCGGAAGAGTATACTATTCGATAAAGCAAAAAAAAAAAAATCGATTTTTTGAAAATTTCACACTGGAAAGCTCCCTTAAAAAAGCGTGGAGGTATGGCAGTTTTCTAAACGGGTTGGGGCTGATGTTGTCGGGCGGTGTCACATATTAATCTGAAAAGGAAAAAAGATTTTTCTTCCATTGTAGAGAAATGTTGAAAATCCATATGGTACGCTTTGAAAAAAAAAAATTGAATTTTCCGAGAAAAAAAAATGGTTACACTTTGCACTAAAAAAATACTTTTTTAGCATTGAAAATGCTTTTGAAAGTTTGTTTGTGCAGATAGGCTGGGTATAGGGGTCTGAGTTAGCAAGAATGACACACGAAATTAAGCTACCCCCACTCCACTGCCACTGTGTGTAGTGGAGTGGGATGGGGGAGCTGCGACATGCCGAGTGTCTGTGATTGGTTGGAAAATGCTCAATTACAGGTGGTATACATCTGTGGGTAAAAATTGTAGTGTAGTGTAAATTACATGCAAATTACATGTAGAAAGAGTGAGAGAGAAGTGTTTATTGCGCACTCTGAAATCGCGGTTCCCTAAGAGTACTGTGCCAAAGGTATACAGTGCAATGTTATTGGAGGAATAGGATTGAATCAATCTGTTACATTAAATTACATTAAGTTAAAGTAACATTAAAATAAATAAAACGAATTACGTTGGCGGGCAGAAAAGAGAGAGGTCTACGCTATGTTACGCTACTAAAACATACCCCAAGCCTCAAAAATGGTGAAGAAATCTTGCCTAAAATAAAATCATGAGAATCAGCAAATTTTTCCTTGTCTAAAGGCATCTCGCTTCTTAAACCTTTGCACCATCCATGACTCGGTACATAAAGCTCGATCGCGCTCATAAAAATCCCCCGTTTTTGCATCTGCACGAACAGAGAGCCTCTGAGCTTGTGCGGCAGAGTCTCGCGTCTGGTAGAGGCAACAGACGTGTTTCTTATCTCGCCGGGAGCGCAGGTCCTCTCGCCCTTGCCGCAATACTTAGTTACGAAGCCGGCGATGAAGCCGAATCGCGAAGAACTATATCAAAGTAGGCCCACAAATTTTTACTTATTTATCGCGTAAGGATACAACGGACTGATGACGGATTGACGCAATTGGACTTGCAATATTTCAAGGAAATTATTTTGAAATGTATAAAATGGGGTAGCTAAATACCGTCAACCCTCTTTGCGCTTTGATCCCAGATTGAATTCGCTTGCCAATGCTGCTCTAGCCGAAGAGTCCAATGAATTGCTCTATGGAAAAATTGGCTATTTGTATGCGTTGCTCTTCGTCAATGCGAATGTACCGACGCGTCCTGTTGAGGAACAACTTGTCAAGCAGGTTTGTATTGTAAAGATCTAAAGATCTAAAGAACTTTCGTGTAAACATTGGATAACATTGTTTAACATTTTTTATTTCTTATCTAACATCTTATTTGGGCGGACGGATAACGTTGAAAACTCAAATTTCAAAATTCGAAATCGAAAGTTCGAATCCATTTGCCCGGGTGTGGATTCGAACTCGCGCCCGCACTCGCCTGGACGCCGAAACTACTGTGCCATTGTTTACTTACTGTTGGACTTTACTCGTGAATATCTCGGCCAATTTTTTTCGCACGACATTAAAAAAAGCGTTTTGCTTGGAAAGAGACACCCTATGTGGTCGCGAACGGAAAACCAGTAGTTAGGATACAAACCAGTAGTTAACATACACACACGTTAAGATACAATTATTTGACACATCAAAAATGAAAAAATTATTTAAATTATTTAAATTAAATTAAAAATCGTTAAAAACATTATTTTAGGTAATTGCAAAATTACGTTATGTAGTATATAATTAGATTATGTACTATGATATATTCCATTTTAGAGAGCTATATAGTAAGTTCGTTATAATTTTGCTGTTTAAAATCCATCCGTTTCATAATCAAACTCTACTGTTTACCATTAAGTTATACAATTTGTATTTTTGAATAAAATTTTGCAATTCTTACACACACCCACACACACACACCATGGATATTATATAAGATATATATCTATACATACATGAGTGTATGTGTGTTCATTCATGTATCGAATTTTTACTTCCATCGTTTACTCACGACATTGAAGTTTGCATCGTTGGAATGCAATGAAAGTTGTTTTGACATTATTTCAATTGATTAATTTTCATTATAAATCAATTTTTTTTCATCGATTGACGTCGCAGATTTCTACTAACGATGGGAAAAATCATTTGAGTGATTTTCATACTTCGCAAGTCAGCGAAAGAAAATGTAAGCA
Organism: Ophion costatus; assembly: GCA_951751655.1. Classification (NCBI taxonomy): domain Eukaryota; kingdom Metazoa; phylum Arthropoda; class Insecta; order Hymenoptera; family Ichneumonidae; genus Ophion; species Ophion costatus. The sequence continues at coordinate 47,489,912 of OX632356.1, forward strand.
AGTGAAGAAAAGTTACCTTTCGTTGTCTTCCAACAATCCAAAGTTCAAAATTATGTTTAGACTTATATGCAAGTGAATCATTAAAGATACCATCACTGTTTTGTTTAACGTTTAATCATATTTGATACAAATTTTCCTATAATAGATTATCGATGGAATCGTGAAGAGCGGTAGGGAATATTCTAGCTCGCGCAATCACGAAAGTCCTCTCATGTATGAGTGGCATGAAAAAGAGTATCTCGGCGGTGCTCATGGACTCGCTGGTATTCTATACGTTTTACTGCAAGTTCGTACTTTTTTTTAATATCATGTTTTCTGTGATTAACATGCTTAATATCTTATACGAATAAATGCTGCATGCTTATATGAATAAAAAAATATATACATACACAGTGAAACCTCGTTCATACGTTTTCATTTATACATCAAATTTCTCTAGCTCCGGCAGAGTCCGTGATGGTAATAAAGTTTAATTTCTGCGTTTTTTGCGCTTATACGTCATTAATTTTATTCTCAGGCGTCGGTTTCGAGGTTCGTTTTTTTCTCAGTTACAAACGTTAATAACACCCGATATTCTTTCGCCGGAGAAAATTTCATGTGACTGCATTTTGATGTTTTGTTGTTTCTGACCTCGACTATGTATGCATGTACTGTGATTACATATCTTTTATCAATACGAATCTGTCTGTTATTTACTAGTCTAAAAGGTCAAAGCTTAGTGTTACAATCTTGCGTTACACAAAAGTTCAAAACGGAATTTCGAAAACGCGAGTTGGCTCATTGCTCAATTATTACCAATCACATTTTCTATTGGAAAACCAAACATTAACACAGTAGAGGTACTGCTATTGAAAAACATCGGGAATTATGCACCATACGCAATTTTCAAATGTTAAAGAGTTTCAGATACATACTGTATTTCACTTCTAAGCTATTCTCACGGATACGCCATAATTGATGTCCCCCTTGGAAAACTGAAGTTTCACTGTGTGTGTGTGTATATATATATATATATAATATATAATATATTAGGTGTGGTAAAAAGAAATTCATTATTTTTGCCTTCAATTTCATGCAAAAATAAGCGATTTCTTTTTACTACATTTAATATATATATACATACACCTGCGTTTTTCTTTTGTTCCTGATTTTCTTCAGTCCTCATAATATATCATATTCTAAAAGGAAACTTACATTCGTCATTTCAGGCTCGTGAATATTTGACCGAGGCTCAATTACACAAGGATGTGAAAGCGTCGTTGGATTATTTGCGAAAATTGCAATACGAATCTGGCAACTTTCCATCGTCTCTCGGCAACAGCGCCGATAAATTGGTACACTGGTGTCACGGTGCCCCTTCTATGAGCATGCTCTTCACCTACGCTCACAAAGTTCGTATATTCTCGATCCCATTCAACAAAATAGATGGAAAACACAACACGAAATTAACGCGTTACCCCCACTTGTAGCGCAAAAAAGGCCTTTTTCATGAATTTTTTTAAAGAAAACTACAAAACTTTTTTAATCGATCAATATACCATCTTAAAGAACACAACTTGAAGAACTTTCAGTAATTTTTTTATTGAAAAATATTACATTGTTTAGTGGCAAATGGCCGTCAATGAAATAATGTTTTTATATACGCGGTTTGCGGTGACCAACATTGCGGCGAAGTGGATCATCTGAAAAAAAAATGCGGATGGATTTAGTCAAATATAAGTATAAACTAGTCTTTAATCGAAGGATTTTAAAAAATATTCATTTTTCACAAAATGGCGGACAGTCAAAGTTAATGGTTCGATTTTAACGAAAAAAAACGGCCGTTTTTTGGCTATAAAACGGCCATTTTTTTTCGAAAAAAAAAATTGAACGATTAAAGACTACATTTTTATGTATTAAATAAGCCTGCAAAATTTCAAGAAGATCGGTTCATTAGTGTTCGAGTAATCTTGGTCACCGACTTCAGAAATGCCAATTTAAGAAAAACGCGTTTAAAGTTTCAATTTGAGTTTACACGAAGAACGGATTCTTCTCTTTCAACGCTCATATCTCAGTCAATTTTGTTCGGATCGACTTGAAATTTTCAGGACACATTCTCAGATACTTATACTTCAAAAAAATGCAATAAAAAAAAAACGATTTTTTCAAAGTCGCAAGTGGGGGTAACCCCTTAACGTATAGTAGGAAAATCGATGGAAAAACAATTGTTTCCACTGTGGGCGGTGAGATCGAGAAAGAGAGAGGGAGAAAGGGAGAGAGAGAGAGAGAGAGAGGGAGAGAGAGAGAGAGAGAGAGAGAGAGAGAGTTTTGAATTTCAGGTATTCGGTGAGGAATCGTATCTGCGAACGGCGATCGCATGCGGTGATGCTGTTTGGTCACGTGGTCTACTACGGAAAGGATACGGCATGTGTCACGGGGTGGCGGGCAACGCTTACACTTTTATCTGCCTTTATCAGTCAACGAAAGACGCCAAATACCTCTACCGAGCATGCAAATTCGCCGAGTGGTGTATCGACTACGGAACGCATCGGGACAGAACTCCCGACCGTCCCTTCTCTCTGTTCGAAGGTAATTCAAGAACTCCCTAAATCTTCTCGTACACCCTTTGCTGCTTGTCACTTTGGCACAGTTTGGAAACTCAATATTCGTTCGAGGGGCTACATCTACCTAGGGCCCGAAAAAAATAGCCAAATGCCAAATTGAGAGGCTTTAAAAAAAAGCATAAAATACAGAAAAACAACAAAAACATGGCCGCCGGCAGATGACGGAATTTTTTCGCGATCCATCCGAAATCTAACAACCAAACGGAGTATTCAAGTTAACAATAAATCGTCGTTGACGACCGTCGATTTTTCAAATCACTTGTTTTTAACCACGTGGCGACGAATTGAATTTGAAAGCATACGAAATCTGTGAAAAAAGTCGTCATTTTTACGTAACTATTAAAAAATGAAGGTCGATTTTTAAAAAGCGAGATTGTCAACGACCTTCAAATGATTCTTATCGTATCTCCTGTAAATTTGGAAACAATCCATCAAGTGGCTCTCGAGATAACATGTTCGGCGACTTTTTGATAACAGTGTTTCGAGAAAAGCGCGTTTAAAGTTTGAAGTATGGTGCTGCTGCCGCTCTGCACGGCCGACTGTCAGAAACTGTACCTCATTCAGTTTTAGGAATATTTCAATGAAATTTTCGAGGATATAGCCAAAAGGTGATACTGCCGAATAAAAATATTTTCGGAAAATGCTATTTTTGACCCACTTAGGCTAATGTAGCCTTTTAAACGAATAAAATAAACTGCATGGAAAGTTTTTAAGCGAAAATTTGACCGGACCATTTTTTTAACCATCTAAAAATTATCTCAGATCTTTCTTTTTGGGGAATTAGAAACTAAATTTTCTTTTAAGTTTGTGATCTATGATGCATATAATTTTTGGTGATTACGATATATAATATACGTGAAAAAGTATTTTATTTATAATTACACACATATACATATGTATACAAGGTGTTTGGCACAGGGACCGACACATTTTTTTGGGGGATTGGGGGCTGATTAACTACTTTTTTACCCTTAGACCCTATGCCCTAAGTGTCACGGTAATTAAGATATTATTTTTTTTTCGTTCTTTCAATTACCCGAAATTTCGCCTTTAAATCGTCATGGCTTTTTTGTTTGTGGTTGTAATAGCACGAAATATATTTTGTTATATTCTGCAATGTATGTTAATTATAAATAAATCATTATTTGATACAATTGGTTTCGAGTAAATGAGTCATGCGGTTCCAAAGTCGAAAAAAAACGTAAATGTATGCAAAATGTCAACTTTTAAATTTATTACAAAAAAACCAAAAGCTATTTTGAACTTGGCGCCGTTGTAACAAATTCTCTACCCTTTCCAACGGTGTATGCTACATGTGATAGAAATCATGCATTATGTGGTCAAAATAAAGAGAATAAGTTTTTTTTTATAATGAATTTAGGAGTCGATATTTTTCATACATTTATACATTTTTAAGACCGGAAGCTCACGAGTCACTTTCTTGAAACCAATTGTATCGAATAATGATTTATAATAAACGTACATTGAAAAATACAATAAAAGTTATTTCGCGCTATTACAACCACAAATTAAAAAATTATGACGATTTCAAGGCGAAATTTCGGGTAATTAAAAAAACGAAGAAAAAATCACATCTCAATTGCCGTGACACTTAGGGCATAGGGCGTATGGATGAAAAAATTACCCAATGATCCCCCAATCGCCCAAAAAATGTTTCGGCCCATGCGCCAAACACCCTTTATATGCACTTATTACATTCAAAATTTTTTTTTCATAGTTTTGAATTTCTTTCTTTTTGCAAAATTTAAAGAAAAGTTATTGCGAAACTGTGAGAAGAAATAACGGATTTTTTTTTTTTTCATTTTGATCATTAATTGACATTTAAGGAACAATAAAAGTGTTCCTTTAATTTTTGATAAAACTTTGACGCTCCGGTCGAAAATAACGGTTCAGCCGATCAATTTTAAATTGTGGGGGGCATGTATTGAACTCAAAAAAACCTAGAAACAAAGTCATTTTCGCAATATTTGCAACGTTGACGTTGATTTTCCAAAACGGGACAAAAAGTCATTTTTTCGTACTTTTTCAAATCAATATTGAGGTTAAAAAAAATTTCTCTAAAGTACCAAAAGGTGCTTTTAGAGAATTTATTCCATTTTACGAAACCCACCTTTAGCTCGCTATACGATCATTTGTTCATGAAATATTGACGACCTACGAAAAAAGCTCCTTTTTTCTTTAAACGCCGATATCTCAGCGCAAGTGGTCGTACAGAGGTCTAAAAACTATCGTTTTGAAGCTGAAGAATCAGGCTAAACGACCCCAGGATAGATCAGGCTCAAAAAAAAAATTTACGCCCGTGGACGATTGAGAAAAAAAAATCGTTCGCTATTTCCTAGATTCACGCCGATCGAGTTGCTTAAAAAAAAAAATGCCAGTGATATTCGTAAACTAGAGATTTCAAGCTTTAAAACCCCATTTTTTTGCTACGCTACGACCATTTTTATCGAAGGTACAGCTATTCAAAAATCAATGAAAACATTTAAAAATTTTAGCGTTCCCTTAATTTTTGTAATGAGCGTATATTGTATATTATATTTTCAGAAAGAAAATCGTCTTTCCGACAAGTTAATATCCCTTCAACAATGCAATATATAGAACTCTTAAGAACGCAAAATCAACAAGCATTTAAAAAATCACATCCCAAGAATACAGTACAGTTTTTTTTTCACGATAAGATGAACGGTAACCCGAGACGCTGTTTGACGAATGATAAATTCTCGTTTCAGGTTTGGCAGGAACTATTTACTTTCTCGTTGATTTATGCCAGCCCGAGTTGGCGAAGTTCCCAGCGTACGCGCTGTGAAAACCGTGTGTCGTGAAACATCTGCCCCACGTTGACGTGCACACTCGCGCGTCGTGTTTGTCATCGTACAAGCGAGGAGACAACAAGAATTCAATTTTCTTCATTTCACTGCTTGTTTGTGCACGAGGGCCGATTGAAGCGAAGCGAATTGTACGGGACAAATGTTAATTGGCGGATGAGCGATAAGTACAGTCCACGCGGAGTCTCAACAAGTCTCGCGAGTGCCCAATCAAATTTTCCACGATTTCTGCTACTCGTGTGTCGTGCCGTCCGAAAGTCGCGATAACGTTTATCTTTGTGCACGTGGAGAAAGCAACTCGTGCAACAATAACAACGAAATGGAAAATTCAAAGACAACTGTTTTTATTTCGGAAAAGTGCGTTTTCGAGGACGATGTTTGCCCGGGCATTATCGTCGTAGAGAGCGGAATCGTACGGGAGATTATTCGCGATTACAGAGAGGATGATAAAATAAACGTTTACCAAGTGAGTATGCGATACGGGGAAAAAAAATAACGCCGACAAAGATGTACTTAGAAAAATTATTCACATGATATGTTAGAGCGTTTATAAAAAACTTTTTGTTCGAATTTCTGCAAAATGGAGTTTGGGTCAAGGATGGTGGAGGATAAAAAAATTAACACAGTTTTTTGATAGGGGACTTTCCGAAAAAAATACGTTCGTTTGGGTTTTTTTTTGTTGAACGCAAACAAATTCATTTTTGGAAAAAAATACTTATCTAAAGAATTACCAAAAATAATTTACGTATATATTCCGTAGTCGTATCCGGACGCGATTTTTGAAGAATTCGGAGAGTCCTGCGTTCTGATGGCTGGGTTAGTGGACTCTCACGTTCACGTTAATGATCCAGGACGCAGCGATTGGGAAGGATTTTCGTCCGCAACGCGAGCCGCCGCCGCGGGAGGAATCACGACAATCGTCGATATGCCACTGTACGTATTTCTTTGCAAACGAATTCTACGCGTGTCCATATATATATATATATATATATATATATATATATATATATATGCACTGACGCATTTATTTATTCTCGACCAATCAATACCTATCCACTTTTAGTAGTAGGAGTCTTTATTTCCATGGGGATGAAGTTTGCTCCGTTGGAATGCAACGAAACTTCTTTTTAATTTCCTATTTTCATTATTGTTCAAAATCATATTTCGTTGTAGATCGCTAAATGAGAATCCTGAAAAATGTTCGCGTGATTTTCGTGGCCTTCAACTTGCCGAGGATATTTGCGAAATTAAGGGACTACATTTACCTACAGAGAAGGGTTAAGAATGATCGACTTAAAAGAAAGGGGGTCGTAAACGACCTTCAAACGTTTCTCATCGTATCTCCTGTGAATTTGAAAACAATGCATCAAGTGGTTCTCGAGATATCATGTCCACCGATTTTGAAAATAGTTTTTCGAGGAAAACGGGTTTAAAGTATTACCGCTCGCCCAGCCGACTGTTAGAAGCTGTAGCTCATCCAATTTTAGGAATATTTCAATGAAGTTTTCAGGGAATACAACTAAAAGATGATTCTATCGAGTGAAAATATTTTTTAAATGCAAATTTTGATCCACCTAGGTAAATGTAACCTGTTAGAACAGAAGTTCTTTTTCGTTGCATTCCAACGATGCAAAGCCATTTATTTCCAGGGTGTGCCCTTTAAGGTAGTCCTACCGCCAGACATCAATTCATAGGTCATATAATAGTCTGTTGATTTATCAATCCTGCACCGTTCGTTCTGCATTTCCTGCTCCATTGTGATCTTGATGTCCTTTTCAACTTTTTGCCCATTCCTCCCACATCCTCGACTCTTGTTTCCTGCCATATTCCTTATCCCACTTTCCGCATGGCTTTACCTATCCTTTTCTGTTTATCGCTCCTTCTTTATTCGACTAAACTTGTACCAACTATCAGCTGCGATGCTCAATGCAATGTTGCTTGGAAAATCGTTGGATATTAAAATTCCTCGCGTAATTTGAAATCACTTGCCCATAGAAATTCAATACCACCGACTACGAAGCTCAGTCATCTCAATCAGAAAGTCAACGTGGCTCGTAAAAATGCGTTCGTCGATGTTGCATTTTGGGGCGGAGTAGTGCCGGGGAATAAGGTACGAAATTACGTTTTCGTAATATTGGAGAGAAAATATAACGTGAGAGTTATTGGGGTTGATTCGTTCATTGAGAGACATGATTTTCCTGTTTAATAAAATGTAATCATTCTATACGAGATCACACTATGGATGAACTTAGCGCTTAACATTTTTTCTTCTGCAGGTGGAGCTGAAATATCTCGTGGCGAACGGAGTAGTCGGCTTCAAGTGTTTTCTCATACCGAGCGGAGTTGACGAATTTCCTAACGTTACGTTCGACGAAGTTGACGAAGCTCTCGAGGAATTAAAGGGCACCGGATCAGTACTTGCAGTTAGTGTTCATACGATATCCGTGCATACGTGACAAATACACATCTCCACACATACATGTACATTAGGGTGGCACAAATTTGACCTTCATTTTTCCCCCTTCTCACCATCGAATTATCTTCTTTGAAGAAAAAAAAATTGTCGCCCAAGCTGCGAGTGGTCGAAATGCGGAGAAAATCTTTCGAGGTCGTTCCAGCCTCAGAAAAATTCAAATTTTCATTTAAAAATCGATTTTTTTCGTCCACTTCTCATCCATGAATTTTACGCTCTATAATTTGTAAATTAACCTCGCGAAAGCTGTAGCCGGCCAATGAATATTTAGTGGTCGCTCAAAAGCTTCGAAATTTCCAATCTTCACCAATTTTTTTTAACTCTTACTCATAAATTTGGAACTTTGTAAAATGTTCAAAGCAATCCTTTTTTTCTAACCCGAGAATTATAATTTTTGTTCTCGTAAAATAATTCTTCAAAGCTCTTGTCCGTAAACGAAATTATAGGTCGTTTTATTCGTAAAACTGAAATGGCAGCTGTTTTCCGCGTATCGTAATGCGTCCCACAGTTGGTCTCGTTAGTCAAACTGCGGACCAATCGTAGCTGTACTCTGTGACGAGCGACGCCATAATACAATAATACACAATACATAATAACACATATAATCTAATTCCCGTTTGTTACTAATTATTATAATGAATTATTCAGATAATGTAACACCTCGCTTTTCACTTTCTTTTTATGCTACAAGGAATTATAGTGCATGCGAGATTTATTTTTCAGTGGAAATTGTAAATTTCGGAAACCTTGAGCGCCCATTAAATATTCATTGGCCGGCTAGAGCTTTCGCGAGGTTAATTTAAAAATTATAAAGCGTAAAATTCATGGCCGAGACGTGGACGCAAAAAACGATTTTTTAATGAAAATTCGCATTTTTAGGAGGCTTCAGCGACCTCTAAATATTTTTTGACCGCTCGCAGCTTTGGCCACATTTTTTTTCTTTAAACAAGATAATTGGATAGTGAGAAAAATCGGGAAATCAGAGCTCAAATTTATGGCACCTTGATGTACATAAGTGTAAACAAGGTTTCCATCTAAAAAACAAATCAAATAAATTTCTATTTCGCAGTTCCATGCGGAGTGCGAGCTCGACGAGAATGGGCCACAACTGAATGGCACATCTAAAGGTTTTTCACCTCGTTTTTCGTTTCACAACAATTTTAACGACGATCCATGTTGAAAATCTTCCCTTGTATTACATTCAACCTGGACGTTTATAAATATTGCAAACTTCTAAAAAATGTTCCTTCTGCACGTCCTCGTATGTTTGCTTATTTGCGAAATTGCAAACCGTCGTTTTTACATAATTCATATCCGAATAGTAATCAGTATTGCCTATATTTCTTCAACACTATCCAATGTATCTCATTTTGCGTATTTGAAACATGAGAAAAAATGTTACTTTCCAGCTGATCCCGGGGAGTACAATAGTTTTCTGAGGTCCCGTCCACCGATCATGGAAGTCCGAGCGATAGAAAAGATTGCCGCGCTTTGTGAGAAATCTGGGTGGGTCGATAGGACTCGTAAGATATGCATATCGTATGAATGCGCGCACTGCAAGAAAATTATACATAATGCACAAAGTTATTTGGGAACGTGCTAAAAGCGGACGCTCGGATGGTGTACCTAGTTTCATAGATAACTTTGGATACAAAAAAAAGTATGTGTGTGTGCGTGCGTGCGTGCGTGCGAGAGAGAGGGAGAGAGAGAGAGAGAGAGAGAGAGGGAGGGAGCGATTAAATTAAGGACGTACGATCACTTCCTCAGGTTAAAAACAATCTAAATTTATTTTACCCACAGCTGCCCTGATTGATGTTTACTTATGCTGATTATTCGTATTATCGATTATAATGTGCCTAATGCTGTGGTAAATGATGAATTTATTGCACATGAACAAATAAAAACAGAAAAATTAGGTTGTCAATGACTCGGTAGTAGTCTTCATAACAATAATATTAACATGTCTACCTTGAAAGCGTACTAAAAAGGCTTGAATTACCTCAGTGGAATTAACACGATAGGCAGAATATAATTATACATATTATTGATACGTGATGAATGATAAAACTCCATAAATTGTTGTTTGCATATTTTGTGGCGGTTTCTATTCAAATTAATTGCAAAACAAAGCTGGGTTATAGCCGCCAAACGCATCTGCTGTTACTCGCGACGTTGCTAAGTCTGTGGGTGCTGTTTCGTCGTTCCGACCATTTTCAATCGGAAATTGAAACTTTCTCGTAATGTAGTGCTTTAACTACACGGTAAATGTTGATTTTCTTATTTTTTTCAATATCTATTATATCTAATCTATCGAATTTGAGTTTTCCAACGGGTTTAGTTGGATACGTGAGCAGAAAAACCACGATCACCGCACTTCCGGTTGACCGTCTCCATAAGACGACGTGCTTCGGTAACTCAAAGTGCTGGACTTTGCAGTTTTATTGCAAAAGAAACTAAACGGTCAAAATAGCTCAAATTTCGGTAATAGGCGCAAAAAGTATTCGTAAAAATCATACAAAAACTTCAAATCCGCAAGTTGGATTTGTAGTAATGATCGTACCTCCTTAATGCGAAAAACAAACGAAAAAAAGTTTTAAAAAACGTCCATCGAGACTAACCTTGTATTACACTGAATTAGTGTACCAAATTTCGTGTCAGTTCATCAGATATCGAGAAATCGTGTACACCGTTTTGGGAAACAAAGTTTAGAGAAAAACGCGTTTAAAGTTAAACCAGCAGTTCTATCGTTGTAATCATGAGTTCAACTTCAATCTGCGATTTCTGCACCATATGTTGGACCTTTCTGTCCAATTTGAGTCGCCTCAAGCGACGATCGAGTGTTTTTTAAAATCTTTCACAATAGCCTAACCCCGCAAAGGTTTATACACGCACTAATTCTCCGGTGACTAATATATTTCGTTTCTCTTCTCTCTCTCTCTCTCTGGAATGCAGGGTACGTTGTCACATCGTTCATGTGTCGTCTGCCGCGTCTCTCCCGGTGATCGAACGAGCCAAGAGAAACGGTGCACCCCTGACGGCCGAGACGTGTCATCACTACCTGTTTCTATCGTCGGAGGACGTGCCCTACGGTGCTACCGAGTACAAGTGTTGTCCACCGATTCGCGATCGCGATAATCGCGAAAAATTGTGGCAAGCCCTTCGAGTGGGAACACTCGATATGATAGTGTCCGACCATTCGCCTTGTACACCCGATTTGAAGGAGGGCGGTGATTTTCTCGCGGCATGGGGTGGCATCTCGTCCGTGCAATTCGGCCTATCGTTGACCTGGACCGGTGCTCGACAGAGGGGCCTAACACTGCCGCAAATATCGCGACTCTTGTCCGCAAAACCGGCCGCTCTGTGCGGTCTCGAGGCGGAAAAGGGGAAAATCGCGGTTGACGGTGACGCCGATTTTGTCGTTTGGCAACCGGACGAGAAAATTACGGTACACTTTGCGGTCAGAAAGCGGAGAGACTTTTTCTGCATTCTTTTTTTTAATGACCTCAGCGGAAGTAATAAATAGGGTATTGCACCCTTTTTTGAAAGTCGTCTCAATTTGAACCTTTTGTGGTAATAAACTACTAAAAAAATTATTTCTATTTTGTGAAATCGACAAGTGCCCTAAAACGCATTTACATTTTACATTTCAAATTCCCGCGCGAAAACGCTAGCCGCCATGCTGCTTCGGTTCGTGACGTCACTTGCATAGTAAACATCGACGACGCGCCAGTTGCGAATACGTACATTTTTTGGGTTAAAAGTGAGTTACAATTCCTGTCATTGGTGTATTGTTCCTAAATGTAAGAATACTAGGGTAAAAACACCGGGAAAGTTGGGGATTAAAATAATAATTGATATAAATATAAGGAAGACTTGGTTAAGGAAGCTTTCCAGTGTGACAGCCCGAAAAATCGCTGTTTTTCGCGATTTTTTTTTTTTAAAGAAAAAAGAATCTAATCGGTCTGGTTTTTTTTTGTATATTAATTGGGTATTGAAGAATACAAAACAATTTTTTAAAGATCGATTTATTTACTAATTAATATCTATAAAAATGATGAAACAATTGTTGCAGAAAATGCACTTGGATGTGGTGTCCACGTTGGGGGTCACAATTTTGATCTGAAACAAAAAACACAAAAAGATTATTGATCGGTATATAATTGGCTTTCGTGCTATGGACGTTTTTTTTTTTTTTTTGCAAAAATGGCGCCGGTTTGAACAAAAAGTATCGATTTTAGCATTTTTTTTGGCAGTTTTTTTTACAAAAAAATAGGAAGATGTCAAAAAAGAAAAAAGCTTCCATAGCACGATAAACAATGACGTTAAGAATATTGTGTAAAAAATTCAACTCGATAGCTTTAAAACTCTGCCCTCCAAGTTGGACACCGTTTTGAAAAATGCTGTTTCGAGAAAAACGCGTTCAAAGTTTCGCTGTAGCTGTAGCGCTCCGTTGCCTTCTTCCAAGAAATGCTGTACAGTAACCGAAATAATCTGAATTTCGGCATGAAAATTTCAGGGAATATTCGGAAGAGTGTATACTATTCGATAAAGCAAAAAAAAATCGATTTTTTGAAAATTTCACACTGGAAAGCTCCCTTAACTTGCGAGAAGAGATCCAAAGTCATAGTCCGAAAAAAGCTCATTTGTTCTTTTTTTTCATGTACAGATAACTTTGAAAATTTGCAATTGACTATGACAAACGAGAATGTATAGTTGTTGACACTTTCACAGGTTAGAGAGTAATACGTCTACCGCTTTCTTTGTTTACTACGTCAATGACGTCACGTCGGAATCCATTATGGCGGCTACCGTTTCGAATGTTCGTTGAACGAATAGAATTTTTTTTTATTAATGAATTATAAAATTAATTTTGTGTTTTTATAAATTAAAACCAATATTATTCGATTGCTCATTGCGATAAGTACCTTATTTATACATTCTTAGTATTTTTCTTACATAGAGTAAAACATCCTATTGCACTTGCAGATTCGCAAAGCTGACATACTTCACAAAAACAAGGTAAGCACGATCTTGTGTTAAAAACAAACGTTATCGCAAATAATGCCTCTGTTTTTCTCTCTCTTTCCAGTTGACGCCCTACGAAGGAAGAGAATTGTTCGGCCGTGTGTGTGCTACCTTTCTGCGCGGTCAGTGCGTCTACCGAAATGGCAAAGTGTCGAACCGGAAGCTCGGGAAAATTGTACGTCCTGCCCTCGATTGAAGTTTACATATATACATGTTTACTGCTACTAAAGAAAGAATTCGTTTGGGCGAAATGGTCGTCGGCAACGAAAAAAAGTAACGCTGTCGTTTCCGGTACAAAGAAAAATGTGCTAGTCGTTATACATTTTTATTTCGGCAATTGAGGTAGCTTCGAAAATATTATCTTTTACGATTATTAGCAATAAAACAATAACAAGAATAATAACAATAATGATGACACCAATAACAATAGCAACATGAGTAATAATAGTAATGAACATAATATGACACAATACTAATAATGAGAATAATTATTGTAATACAACTTCAATAATGATAACCATAATCATAGTTAGAATATGAACAACAATAATACAAAATAATATCGATAATCATTATTATAATAATAATTATTATTGGTAGTATTGTTTTTCATGATAATGTTAAAAATAATAAGACAATAATGATCAAGTTGATAAGAGAGTCATGGAATCAAATGAGCCCTTGTGGTAATCCTATCGTCAGGCTTCAATCCATAGGATTTTCATAATTTATTTTTTGAGCTCCACTAAATATATTAATAATCGTCTCTGTAAAATTTCAGGGTCGGTTATCGACTTTATTGCGAGACGGCATACAAAAGCCCTGTTTCCAGTCGCTACAAAAGTGTATACAATAGTAAGAATCTGGCAGATTCTTAAAAATAATCAGATTTACATACTTAACACTTGTAGTAATCCAATGCTCTCAGAAAAAATTACGCTTATTGACCTAATTTTCATGTAATATCAAGTTTAATTTGAACTTCCGGTATTGGATTTATTACCACTTGCTACGATAAAGAGACGCGACGGCAAGGCAACAGCTGACTAGTCGTAACCCCATCTCACTCATTCGAATTTCCACACGTATTTCATTTTTAACCAACATGTTTCGCCGACACAAATTTTCCACGCTTTTTACCAGTCGTGGCCCGAATACAATGCTTTACATTTCTCGCACCTGACATTGTTTTGACAGATCGACGTCGAAAAGCATGGAGGTTAAACTCGCCTGGTTGAGTAAAAAGGGACGGATATAGAACCAATGTTGCCAAATATCAAACCTAGAAATACTACGCGTATCGTTGGAATAGCTATTTCTTCATTTTTATAATTAAATGTGAAAATTCATTAAACAGTTTACAAATGGAAAATTTTAGTCAATAGAAATATTTTGTTGCATATGTTAAAAATATGAATTGTACAGGTCTCGAGTATGATCAGTGGTATGATTAGTGTGAAGCGATAGGATTACCTTAAGGGGTGAGAAACAATTGAAGGAACACGTAAGATGATTGTAAAATCGTTTGGACATTTCTCTGTATCTACATTGGCAAAATTGTTTACCAGACTTCAATGTTGTGATTGACAAACAAAATATTTATAATCGAAGAAGTTATAAACAATTTCGTGTACCTGATTTTGGCAACCCAATTGATCTGAAGCAAAAAACAAGTTTTTTTTCCGAAAATAGATATTGCGTTTCAATCACAAAAGAAATTGAATTTTTTTCGATTTTTCGAGAAAAATTGATAATATTGTTAGTAAGTAACGAAAAAAAAATGTTAAGAAGAAAAACGTCGGTCAAGACTGAACTATTATTACACGGAATAAGTTTACGAAATTTAGAGTCAATCCGTTGATTAGATGTCGAGAAATCGTGTACACCGTTATGAAAAACAGTTTCGCGATAAATGCGTTTAAAGTTTTCATAGCCGTTCTCTCGTTTTAGTCATTCTTTCAATATCTGATTCCTGTACCATGTGTTGGGTCTTCTTCTTCAATTTGAGTTGCCTCGAGGGACGAAAGTTTTTCCGAAGCTTTCACAGTAGCCTAACTTCTTAATAATGTAACAAAATTGTAATATAATAGTAGGGTCACAGAATAATGATGGTGAAAAATGTACCATAAGAGTTGGAGCGAGCGAGGGAGAGAGAGGGAGAGAGAGAGAGAGAGAGAGAGAGAGAGAGAGAGAGAGAGAGAGAATGGCCATAATATAACGAAATAATAATTAAAATAATTATGACAATACAATATCATTACTGATAATAATAATCATAATATTTATATTAACAATAATAACTACCAATTAAAAGTATCGATAATCGCTTTTATTATTATCATTAACATTGGTATTATTATTTTTTATAATAACAATAACGGTAATAATAATAATAATAATACGATAATAATCAAGTCGATAAGATTGTGATGAAATAAAATAAGCTCGTAATAATGTTGCAAAATAGTAATACAATAATGATGGTGAAAAACATACCATAAGAGAGCCGCGAGAGAGGAAGAGAGAGAGAGAGAGAGAGAGAGAGAGAGAGAGAGAGAGAGAACGTGTGAGTAAGAGCGAAAAAACTTCTCTAGCAATACCCAGTTTTCAGCAGACCGAAGAAAAAATCCTCGCATATGTTTTTGTGCGAATGTGTATACATATGCACAACTATATGGTGTACATACATGCGTATATACGCACATGTGCGGCGCGTATGCTCCAGTGACGAAGGGGCATTAATGTGTACACACACACACACGCACACGCGCGCGCGCTCAAGTACTCAAAGAGGATCTGCATATTTATAGGTATACCCGAATGTGGCGATGACGTCACTGCATGACGTCAACGGCGCCCCCTCCTCCTGTTCGTCATGTTGCTAGAGCGCGCCCAGCAAGCGGTTTCGCGATAAAATGTACACGCGACACGACGAGAAGCTGCGGGCGCGTTTCATCGGGAAAAAATAAAAGAGAAACAAAAGTTTATCTCGTTTTGTGGGTAGGTATAGTTCTACGTGTATTTTAATTTTGATATAACTTTCGGTGTCTTTTTTCGTCGGAGTTGAAGATAACGCATTGCTTTAAATAAATGTACAACAATTTGGAGTATTCGGAGGAGACGGTTGAAATGTTTTTTTTTCAAAATTCGATACATTTATCGCTTTTATTGATTCGTAATCGTCGTAGACGAAAGAAGGAAATTTGATCGAACTAATTATATACATATGGGACAGCGAATGCGGACGATCCAATTTCGGCTTCCGCGCCTCGTAACTTCACCTTACATTTTTCCGAGAATTCACTCACTTTCCTTCCCCCTCCCTCATTTCGGCTCGCCTATGCTCTTATATCGAAACAAAGTTATTTCCCTCGCATTCCGCGACGCGTTCTTTTTTTGTCACGACGACTCCACGCCCGGTCGCTTCGAAAGTCTGAAAAAGCTTCGTTTTTTGAATCGAGCTCGGTCGGTAATGCGGGACATTGGGAAACAGTGCCGGGTCTTCTGGATCGACGAATGATTGAAAAACTTCTAACCTATCCACCGCGTGGCGAGGCTTCCAATCGTCGGTCCCAAAAATCTGACCTTTTTGCGCGGGCGGTGAATCCGCTTCGGAAAGCGCGGAATTCTGTAATTCAAATGAAATGGCATCAATTTCGATTTCCGCAAGTGCATTTTTTTTATTGCGCTACTCGGTCGGTAAAGTAGAGCATAGTATTGTTCCCAAAGATCGAATCTAATCGCGCGGCGCTGTCCGCGAGAGTGAAAATTCGAAAAAGTTCAGCTTTTGCTCGGTCGGTATAACGGAGCCGAGTTCGAGCGAAAACAGCGCACCGCGGCAGGGGGAGCATGGAATGAGGTTGCGAAGAAAAGCTCACGCGCATTTTTTCGTAAAAAGCACGGGGCGGTGGGGGAGGAAGGCTCGTCGGGCGGTCGGCGAAGGGGGGCGGGAGGGAGCAGTGGGGGGCGCCTAGAGCGGCCATTTTGATGGTGACGCGCGTATTGGAGGTCGCGGTGTATCCCACCAGTGACGAAGCCACTGGAGTTTTGACGTGGCTTACTACGTACACGACCGTTTGCCCACTCCGATTGCAGCAAAGTTTGTGACGAGAAATACGTAACTGGTAAGTACCCGAAGAGCACTACCTCTCTCTCTCACCCGCTCACTCTCTGCAAAAGCCGCCCCAGCTGGGAGAATAATAACAATTGATGAGTACGGAAAAGCACACGGGGGAAAAACCTCGTTCGGGAACCACGCGCGCTCGCGTATATTCGTTTCTTTTGTTTTGCTTCCCTAATTATATGTCGCGTAAGCGCAACCGAAAAAAGAGACAGAGAGAGAGAGGAACGAACGAAAAAGAACAGTGAGCGCGAACGAGAAAGGTTTACTTCCGGAACAACATCGCGGTAAAATCTCATTGTCGCGCGCGCGCGTGTGTTTGCGTGTAGACGCTCGGGACGTGTGTGTATATGTAAAACGTGAGAGACACTTTGCGTACTTTTTGCTTGCGGCCGAAGTGCGGCGGAGGGGGGGCATTTATAATCATTCGAAAAATATGGCGTCTACACACGCGGGGATTAACGCAACACGCGTTTGTGTGTGTGTGTAAATGAGCGTGTTGATAATTCCTCGATGCTAAAAAATTCTCTTCTCATACTCTCTCTCTCTTTGTCTCAACATCCCTCTTCCTCCGTCTCCGAAGAGGAATACTTCTTTATGAAGTAGAAACTGCGTCTCAATATTTTCCCTCGCACGCGTTTTCTCTCGAGCGCGCAAATAAGGCTTCGATCCGCAATGTTTATTCGAATTCGTTCTCTTCTGTCTCTCTCGCCATATTGTCTCGTTCTATATACATACGTGTGTACGTACGTACGCACATGTACATCGCGTTTTTCCCTCGCTCATACATTTTGGCGGGAAATTCGAAATTTCTCGATAATTCGAAGGAAAACGTGATTATTGGTGCTCGTTGGCCATCGGGACGAAAAGCTCAGTGAAATTTCTTTAGTTTCACCAAAACTGCGAAATTTCCGGAGATTTGTGACATTGATTTCGAATTTTTGTTCCTCGCGCCGAGCTCCATATGGTTGATTTTTTGTTTTGCTTTTCTCTTCTTCGTTTCTCGCAGGGCTAGCGGTCCCTGGGCTATGGAAAGTATGGTCGAAGAGAACGGATCGGCTGTTGACCCACTGTCGCCAGGCTCGCACAGCGGCGACGCCGCACCCGCCTTAGGAACATCGGTACAGTCAATGAATAGAAATCATCAGCAGCATACTCATCATCTGGTAGCATCAACCAGCATTGTCCAACTTACTCTACCCGCTTCCGTCACCGCCCAGGTATACAGGAGCGTCTCCTGTGTATCTCATCTCGACGTCCGCCTTTCCTTTACACCCGCAGCCCTCTTTTTTTTCCGTTTTGTCTATACCGCTCGAACGTCATTCGCTGAAACTCTCCGGGCAGAATTTTATCTTCTTTTTTCATACGGCTGAGGAACTTTGCGCAGATGGATGTTGAAGGATTGCGATTGTCCTTTCGTAGACGTTGATACGCGCGATGAAAGTTACGCTGCCAAAAGTTCGCTAACTCTCTGCGTCCTTTTCGAGGAAAACAAAGGATGGAAATTCGGACAATCCAAGACGGTTGCTCACGCAGTTTGGGAATTTAGATGAAATCGTCGTGAGCGCCTGTGCTGAATTGTTTAGATGTGAATGTTTGTTTTCTCGAAAACCACGCTGGGCAACTTAGTGCACATTTGGAGGACGGTTTTTAGTCCGGGTGTCTACGTCTTAAAAAATAGCTTCTTTCAACAGTCGGCGATAAAATGCTCGAGCTTCCTCAGAACGAATTGGAATCGAAATTTAAACGCTGGGTTGAAAAAACAGAGAAATTGAGGGATTCGATAATTCTTTATGGTTTTTAGGGGTTCCTTCTGAGAGTAATATTAATTTATTAAAATCAGGGGGAATTTGAAAATACTCTATTCACAGAATATTGGAAAAGGTATCGAAGATTCCTGCCTTATCGCTTTTTCGTAGTCGAGATTCTTATGACGTAACCGAAAGCCCTGGCACCTCCGAATATCCACGGACTACCAAGAGATGTACAAATTTTTATTTTTCTTTTGCTCCCAGGAATGTTCAGAGTAAATTTCGTCTGCATGACATTTTTTTTACCAATTTTTTTTTTCATTTCCAGAGGAAGTTTTGCCGCTTAAATTCCATATAACATATATAGGTAGAATCGTAGATTTATTTAGCTGCTCACAAGCAAAAAAGCCTGCGCAATTTCACAAACACCCCGTTAGATTCGATCATTATTTTGAGCTTGAACAAACAAACGAATACAAACTCATTGTCATCAACGATGAAAAAGGCAATCCTCATTCACTCGTTTTATTATTTTTCAACATAGAAGAAGAAAAAAGTTTGGGTTTACTTTACCGTTTCACGCCATTCCGAGAGCTCTCTTTCTTTCTTGCTCTCTTGCTCCCGGCCCCCGAGTCAAGTCTAACTCTCATCGTCTTTTTCTCATCTTTTATCAAGGTACAATCCGTTATACAGCCCAATCACCAATCCGTAATTCAGAGTGCGACGAACATACAGCCGGTCGCAATATCCAAAGGAAATGTTATTCTTGTCAGTAAACAGAATTCGGTCATACAGTCGGCGCAAGGAAGTTTGCAAACGTTGCAGGTGATCAATCTTTTTTACGAAAAATGCATTATTAAGGAAAAAAAGAGGAATATAATATTTACCATTAATACGTATTATTTAATATATTAATTGTATTGGTGTATTATTTAATACGATTAATATGAATATTTTTTCAGATTAACCTAATAAAATAGTATATATTGCATTATAATATATATATGGAATTATGGAATATATATGAGTAATGAAATTATATATATATATTTTATTATTATTGGGAGTACAAATAAGTCTCCGCCGTTCGACAAAAGATGGCCCCATCAGGAGGTTATGGTTGAATTTGTCAGATGTAAAACGTCATATCTCAAGGTTGGACATCTGGCATAGTCTTGAAATATTAGCGATTTTGCATCAGCATCACATGATTGTTTTTCGTGCGAAAATGTCGAGTTTTGAGCCGAATAAGCGTCATTTGCGGGAACTTTTGATTTACTTTAATTTGACGAAATCTGCAGCTGAGGCGCATCGATTGCTTGTAGAAGCATATGGTGAGGCTGCTTTGAGTGAGAGAAGTTGTGAGTGGTTTCAAAAGTTTAAGAACGGTGAGTTTGACGTCGTAGACAAAGAGCGTAACGGAAGGCCGAAAGTGTACGAAAACGCGGAATTGGAAGCATTATTAGAGGGAGATTCGTGCCAAACGCAAGAAGAACTTGCACTTACATTAGGAGTGACTCAACGAGCAATTTCAATTTGAATAAAACATCAAGTACTACCGTTCTTTCACAATAAATGCCCAATTTTTTATTTAAAAAAAACGGCGGAGACTTATTTGTACTCCTAATATATATCTCATAACGAAATTATATATATGAATAAATATATACATAATGATAGTAATAAAATAATAGAGTTTTATATATTTTACTATACCTGCTAGCTTAATAATAAATAGAATTTTGTTCTATTGCGTATAACAGTAATTCAAAATAAAAATTACGTCAATAGGTATAACAAAAAATATATATTCTATAATTTTATGTATAAATATATCTTGAAGTTAAGGGGTGAGGCTACTGTGACTACCCGAAGATCAGGATTATTAATAAAAAGTTTTGAAGCAATGAGATGTTTGAAAAATTGTTTGGAGAAATATGAATAATTAAAAAAGTTATAAACAATCTCGCGAAGGACATTTGAACGTGAGAGGCTTAACGGTGTACTTGTTTTTGGCCATCCGGTTGATCTCAAATAAACGAACGAGCATTTTTTCTTCAAATAGATAATACTGGCTAAGCCTTCACTGAGTTTTTTCTATCATCGTGTTTGAATCGTCCATTTTTTTTGCTTTTTGAGGATAAATGGCATGGTTAATAATGATTGAAACAAACGTTGAGAAGAAAATCGTCGGTCACGACTAAACTACTGTTGCACTGACTTACAAGGAACATCCCTCAGGTCTCGTCCTCCGATTTTGTTGAAACTTATATATATTATGAAGCATTGAAAACTAAGCGACACGTATTTTTTTTGATCGGCGGAAAAACGGTTTCAACGGGTTAAACCAGCCCTCGAACAGGGGCGATTCATCCCTTAATTATTTTTTAGCCATAACTCTCCAGTGGATTTTTCATCGCTTCGAATTCGAAGAATTTTCGTTTTTGTTTGCATGGCGATCGGACTGCTTGTGGGTGAAACTGCAACCCCTTGACATCCCTGTCATCGAGGGCTGCATTCACCCCTTAAAAACGTTTTTCCGCTGATAAGAAAAAAAATACGCGTCGCTTAGCTTTCAATGCATCATGACATATATAAGTTTCAACAAAATCGGAGGACGAGACCTGAGGGATGTGCCTTGTTAGTGTACCAAATTTCAAGTCAATCCGTTCGTCAGAGGTCGAGAAATCGTGTACACCGTTTTGAAAAACTTCGTTTCGAGAAAAACGCGTTTAAAGTTTCACTGGCGCTTCTATCGTTGTAATCATGAGTTTACCTTCAATCTGCGATTCCTGCACTACACGTCGGACCTTCGTCTCTTCAGTTTGATTTGCCTCAAGCGACGAGCGAGAGTTTTGACATTTTCACAGTAGCCTAACGCCCTAACTGAGAAACAGTAGCTCTAACGAAACGAATCGGTTAAAACTGTTCCCGAATGAGGTCAAAGTCTGCGTTTGTTTGGCTCTCCAATCATAAATTCGGATTTTCACTAGGAAAAACTAGGCACAACGAAGACGTTCAGTCAGAACTTCGTTATTGCTAGGTAAAACGAGTTAGTTTGGGTTGTAACTGGGATATTCTTTAGATAAGTGACTTTTCCAAAAAAATGAGTCTAAGATGTTCTTTTTTTTCTATCTTCTCATTTATTGGGTTATAAATGATGATATTCAGTCGGGGAAAGCTGACATTTTTCATTAACATTTTTTTGACCAGCAAGAGATGGTTAAAAATAATTTCGAATTTTTCGAAAACTCGTGTACCGAAACCAAAATGTGGGGGATTTATAGAAGAAGCCTTTCTGAATACAGACAAACCCAAACAAACCTTACCAAACCCAACCTCTTTACGCCGGAGGGGGTTGAGTTTGTTTGGGTTTGTTTATATTCAGGAAGGCTTCTTTTATAAATGCCTCCACCCCCCAATACAGGCGTCAAAATGTTAAAAAAATGCCCTACTTGCTACATGCATAATCTTACTACTTGCATTCGAACTGTCTAAAAGCGAACAACCAAAAAACTCCCTTGCAGGTCGTCGAAACCGGAAGCGATGATAGTTTTTCGGACGACGAATCGCCGAAAAAGAGAAGAGATCTCCTGACGAGACGAGCGTCGTACAGAAAGATCCTCAACGATTTGAGCGCGAGTGAAATCGCAGGTGAGCAGCGAAAGAAAAACGCGCAAATTTTCTCTCCCTACGAATTCTTGCGCACTTTGAATTACGTGTAACAAGTATTTCGTAGATTTGCGTACGTAGATGAACGACAAAAAGTAAAGAAAGATAAATGCTCGACGATGCACGACTGTCAATTGGAAGGAGAAAAAAAGAAGAAAAAACTGCTACGTTGCCGAAATTTCGCGATTGCATGTCCATTCATACGAGCAATTGAAGAAACGAACAAGAAAAACGCACCGGTTCTCGCGTTATTCGCGATTGAATTGCGTTCGATCGTAGCTTTTTTTTCCTACTTTTTCGCTGTTACATTTGGGAGGAAAAACGTTGTCGCGTGAACGGTAGATAATGTAGGATGCCATGCCAAGTTTGTATCGTTGTCAGTATGTTATCAAAATATATTGCGTAGCTGATATTCATTCGTACACTATGTCGATGTTTTTTTGTTGCATTCTCGTGAGAAAAGAAAAAAAAACAAGACACAAGATGAAGAGAAAACTAAGATTCATCATTCGTTCATGCTTGACTTTTTTTTTCATCCATTCGTGGCTTTCTCCATGTTGAAGGTACGAAA
Source organism: Ophion costatus (assembly GCA_951751655.1). Lineage (NCBI taxonomy): Eukaryota > Metazoa > Arthropoda > Insecta > Hymenoptera > Ichneumonidae > Ophion > Ophion costatus. Next base: position 47,512,973 of record OX632356.1, read on the forward strand.
ATGCGATCCCGATCCTCACCCCGTACTCGTATTTGGCCAATGCAAGACAAAATCATACACACACGCACACTTGAGAATACGGAGTAAAAGAGAAAAACAAACATTTCGCCCGCCTGTATGATCCGACTGCACGTAAACTCGGCACGACTGAGAGCGTGAATGTGCGTCACAAAAATCTACCACTTAGCGAAGAAACAGCAAAATTCAACAAATATTTAAATTCGAAGAGAACGTTCCCGAGAAAAAGAAAGTACATTTTGATTACAAATTGATTACTTCAGGCGAGAAAAGTGCATATTTTCCAAGCCGTTAATTTGAGCAAGTGAATTTTGTTCGGCCTGTTTTTTGTTTCATCTGTTTTTCGTTGGTGAGAATGAACATTGAAACAATTTTGACCAAGGGGTAAACATAATGTATTCGGTGTTGCAGCGGGTCATTTGCCTCCTATAGAATCCTCATTAGAGTGCGACTCTAACGTGGACAGTGACATGTCTTCCCACTCGCTTCATTACCAAACAGGTTGGTCAATCATATTCTTCTGTCTTTATTCATTTTTTTTTGTTGTTGAAAGAAACGAGAACAAAGTTAGAAGGACTGCGTGGTCCTTTCGTGCTATCGGGCTCTCGTGCATCCCGTCCTCATTTCGCCTGTCATTCAATGGATCAAACCCATTCCCTTTGGTTGTGGAGTTTTTACTGGAGCAAAAATACATTGTTCTATCCCTTTGGGTGCGATTTGGAGTCGCTTCCTATTCTGTCTCTCTCTTTCGCTTTCTCTCTCTCTCTCTCTCTCTCTCTCTCTCTCTCTCTCTCTCTCTCTCTCTCTCTCTCTCTCTCTCTCTTTTTCTTTCTCCTCCTTCTGTGTGTACTGTCCGCCAAACTATCTCATTCGATTTTTCTTCATCGTTCTCAATCAGCCCAAAAAAACGACGATCATCGCTTGGTATGGTATCCTTTCGCACGAGCGAGATTTACGTGTTCGGCATAGCTCGAAGAAGCAATAAACTGAACCCTCGAAAAAGAACCTTCCCAGGTTCGCGAAGATCAAATTGATTTTCCACAAAGACAAAAAAACATATTCTTTTTTCCTTTAATTCAGTCTCGCGAATCGATTGCACAAAGGAAGCGAACGAAAATCGCGGAATCGCTCGAGGCAAGAGTCAAGAAACGGTTTTTCACCGAGAGAAACATAGCGAGTACCAAATTTGGGAGAATCCTTGCACTCGTGACATACGCTGGAAACGAAGAATAAGGATAAAAGAATGTGTTTTTTTTTTTCGGTGTACAAAAGAAGAAGACCACAGGAGAAAAAGAAAACAATTAATGTTTTGCAGTAATACCTGCGGGAACTATACAAATAGCAAACCAGGGTGAGGGTGTACCAGGTCTTCACACACTAACTATGAGCAATGCGACGACCACTGGCGGAGCTATAGTACAGTATGCACAGGGCCAGGATACGCAATTTTTTGTCCCAGGTGTGAATTCTTCGTAATTTTCTTTTCTCTCTCTCTCTTTCTCTCTCTATCTTTTTCTATCTTTATTTACCTTTTTACTGTAATTTGTTCTCTGTATTTCTCTCCACCCTCCCTCCTCTCTCTTCGGCTCTTTCCATCGCCCCTTGCACTCTTTATACCCCAAGACACCCCAAATATCCATCCACCGCGCGAGACACGAAGAGCCGAGTGACGAAAAATTCCCAAGCAAGCCCCTCAAAAGACTCAAATGTTCTCCGCGTTGCTCGCTGAGTGAAAAGAACGAAAAAAAAAGTGCAGCCACAAAAATGCTACATGTACATTACGGCACGGGGTCGATCGAGGCCTGCACTGTTCCGTGCCATTTGAGGAGTACAGCCTGTTTGCAATGTTTCAGCTTACACAGGTCATGGTGTCGTGGTCGAGGACGCGGCTAGAAAACGCGAGATGAGGTTGCAGAAGAACAGGTGAGGGAAATTCAATCCGATACTCTCCTCTTTTTACTCCATTCTCGTATTTTTACACACTGAAAAACGTTAAGGGGCTACATCTACCTAGAGGCCCGAAAAAAATGGCCGAAATTTCGAAATTTATTTTCTGGATAATGGTTATGATTAAATGGAAATGATTGAAGAAATATTTTTGGAAAATGCCATTTTGTCATTCACCTGGGTATATGTGGCCCGTTAATTCGGCCAGTCGAACGCTTTTCTTCGTTCCTTTATTCGTTTTAGACTTGACTCCCGATCAACCCGATGACTTTTGCTCATTCCGCTCTTTCGCCTTTCCACAGAGAGGCAGCCCGCGAGTGTCGGAGAAAAAAGAAGGAGTACATAAAGTGTTTAGAGAATCGTGTCGCCGTACTTGAGAACAGAAATCAGACACTTATCGACGAGCTCAAGTCCCTCAAGGAATTGTATCAGCAAAAAACCGACTGAGTAAAGCGCGCATCGATTTGTTGGATAACGTTCGATCGACCAATTAATCACTCGCTCGTGGGCGAAATTGATTCTTGGGGATGTACATTCGTCTTGATATGTACAAAGCGATTTGTTAATATCGCCACACAAATATATATATATATATATATATATATATATATATATATATATATATATCTTATCGACATTGTCGTTGAGGAATGAGAGGATGACAAAGAAGTGGATAAAAAAAACGAGGAACGCATCGAACGACAATTGTTTTACGTGTACATGCATTCGTAAACTAAGCTAAGTGTCCTCTGTATAATATTGTATTTATGTACGAAAATGACGGCAAAAAGGCTTGTGAAAACTCGGCTTTTTCGTCCGGAAATATTGGGCGCGGGAGGGGGGGGGGAGGAAGAAAGGGAAAAAGTTCAAGGAGCCAAAGGTTTTCTTTCTTTGTGTCCTTTTTCTTCGAACGACAACGAGATTTATCGCAAAAATCTCGCAGGTTTATCGTTGGATATTCGTTCTTTTTTTTTTCTCTTTATTTCATTGTAAGATAGAAAAATCACGAGAACGAGAAGAGAATTCGGTCGGTTGATTTTCGGGTTCGTTCGAGGGTGAAAAAAAAAGAGGAGGAGAGACCAGTGTCGCCTATCAAAGTTACCCCGTAGATGCGTTTTTTTAAAACCCGAGACATTCTATTTTTACGGATGTTGAACAGGCAACGACGAATCAGGAGAAAATTGATTGCGTTTTTATCTTTTGTGCAATAATTCTGTCTTTTTTTTTTCTTAGCGCAATTAAAATCTTTTTTATCCTCTTTTTCTTTGTCTGTCGCCGCTCGCACGCTCTGTCTCTCGTTTGTACGCAATGTTTTTGCGGGCGAAAAAAAATTGTGAAATTTCTACCTCCAGTGAGAGGTAAATGTTACGAATGGTTGAATCGGAAACGCTCTTTTTATCCCGAGTTGAAAGAATAAAACGTATTTCACATTGAACGGTAAAATGTGGAGGATTTTACTTGCAAGGGATAAATTCACGTTTTTACTCCAAATTTCTGTGAAGGCAGGTTTTGCCTTTAACTGAGGAGGTTCATTGTCTCATCTTTTAGTCGGAGTAAAAAAAATTACCGATGTATCCCAAGGGTACCGTGGTGAGACTTAGTGCTCGGAAATTTTGTTACGCAGAAGAATTGAGAGTGTGTGTGGGTGTGAGAGAGACACAGAGAGAGAGAGAGAATGAGGAAAAAACGGAACAGACGAAGGATGGAATGTGAATTCGAGGCAAAAGAAAAACAAAACCGGCAAGAATTTATTGAAAGAGAGGGGAAGAGTGACATCGGACAAACGTGCCGCCGATGGCTCGTGGAATAATCTGTGTATTTCTTTTGTCCTCGATGTAGAAAATCATCGAACAATTCGTCACTCTAATTTTCAAGCTGGAACAAACATTGTCCATTATCGCCGCGTATGCACCAAGTCGGACATCACCATTGTAAAATATAGATGTAATATAAAACAAACAAACAAAAAAAGAAAAGAAAAGGGAAGAAAAAAAACGAAAAAAAAAAAATCTGGAGTGCCTTGAAGATTGCAGTACATATATGTATATGTATAAACGATAGAACAAGCAAAAAGAACTCAAATGTCGTAAATTCATTTTTTCTTCTTCGGCTCGATGCAAACTTCACAACAACAAAAAAAGGAAACTATTTACGAAATTTGACTTTTTTTTCTTCTAAATATACGAATGACAAAAATGTACTAAATTAACATACTTCGCGCAATGAAATTTGCCGGAGTACAGATCTATGATATTTTCAAACATTGTTTACGATTCGAACTTTTCTCAGCGAGATAGAGAAAGGGAGAGAGATAGAGAGGGCGTGGGAGAGAGAGAGATGCATCGAAAGAAGAAAACAAATCTCACGAATTTTAGACAAGCTTTCTGGGGATTTTTTATTTTTTTTCTAAATTTCTACACCCTTCTCTCTCTCTCTTTTTCTTTTGTTAGAAACTATTCGCGTTATCGATGATATTTCTCTCTTTTTCGTCTGATCGTCGAGAGTATACATTTTTTTTACGTGTTCGTCCAGACGCGGAGGCAAAAAAATGAAATAGCGAGATATAAAAAACAGAGAGAGAGAGAGAGAGAGGAGAGAGAAAAAAGAAAATATGACGATATGTATAATATATATGTATATCTTGGTTGCTGCACCTATCATAATATTATTATTATAAAAAGTATTGTATATAGATAATAATATATGTATTTTTACATATCATTGGCCTTCTTGAAGAAATATAACTCCGACGTCTGTTGATAGAGAGAAAATGGTATATGAGGCAGAGCTTTTGGAAAAAGCTCGTCCGTCGATGCCCTTATTCCCGGGACATTCTGATTTTCTCGAATTTATGTGGGTTTCATTTTACAATTGTTGCAACCACATGCGAAGTTCTTGTATTTGATTTTCCACCGATGATAAACTCGTGCCACCTGCCACGCTGTACTGCTCGACGCTCTTCCCGAAATTCCAGATTGTCGCAACGTCCTCGTCGAAAGCTGAGCTACGAATAAACAAGTAATACGAATCTGAGCAATTGGCACCCCCATCGATTATCGAATTCCAAAACGCCGAGTGCCAAATATCGGGGTCCGGATATCAAGTACAGAACGTTGAGTCATAAGTACCAAATATTGAATGCTGAATATAAAGTATTAAATATTGGACATTAAACGTCGAATATTAAATACCAAGTGTTGAATACCAGCGATCAAAGATCAGATACTGAATACCGACCACTGCATACCCAGTTTTATGTACCAAACACTGAACGCAGAGTATCAAATACTGTGTACTTAATACCAAATACTGAATACGGGCGATCAAAGACCAGATACTGAATACCGACCACTGCATATCGAATACTGAACACAGAGTATAAAATACTGAATAATTAATACCAAATGCTGAACACAGAGTATCAAATACTGAATAATTAATACCGAATACTCAATACGGGTGATCATAGACCAGATACTGAATACCGACCATTCCATTCCAAATACTAAATACCGAATACTGAACAGAGTATCAAATACAGAATACTTAATGCCAAATACTGAATACCGTACGGGGCATACCGAATCTTAAATACCGAATACTTAATACATGGTATCAAATGCTAAATATCAAATACCAAATGCTCAATACCGGTGAAAAAGCACTCATCCAAAGATCAAACACTGAATACCGTATACTGCATACCAAATATTAAATACTGAATACCAAATGCTGAATAGCGTACACTGCGTACCAAATTATAAATATCGAATACTGAATATTAAATACCAAGTACTGGATACCGGCGTTCAAACACTCGAGTCCATTGACGAGATACTAAATACCGTACGCTGCATACCAAATATTAAATACTGCGTATCAAATTCAGAATACCGGCAATCGCAATTCCAAAGACCAAATACTGAATACCGTACGCTGCATATTAAAAATAAAATACTGAATACAGAGTATCAAATACTGAATTGGTGAATATGAAATACTGAATACCGGCGATTAAATACTCAATTTCGAAGACTAAATACAGAGTAACAAATACTGAATATTAAATGGCAAAAATTAAAAACTGAATAGATAAATACCGGCGATCAAAGACTAAATCCCGAAGACCCAATACTGAATACCGTGCATTGCATACTACATATTGAATACCGAAAATTCAATAGAAACATTCAACAAATACGGCGACGACTTAATACCAAATATTCAATTTCGTATATCAAATACGAAATATTAAACACGGAATATCGAGTATCGTGCAGCAAATATAGAACATTGTGTATTGAATACCGAGTATTGTGTATTGAATACCGAGTATTGGGCATTGAGTACCGAGTATTGTGTATTGAATACCGAGTATTGGGTATTGAATACCGAGTATTGTGTATTGAATACCGAGTATTGTGTATTGAATACCGAGTATTGCGTACTGAATACCGGACATGAAATGCCGAATACCGCAGATCGCGCATCGAATATCAAATACCAAATACTGGCGATGTCGCATCGAATGTTAAAAACTGAATACCAGACGAGCTACCATTTACCTGATCAACTGCAATTCACTCAACGTTATGTCCGGCAGTTGGATTTTATTCGCCTCAGCGTGAGCCACGACCTCGCCAGCAATGTGATGAGCCTCCCTGAACGGAATCTGAAAGTTTTACAGATTCCTCATTTTCTTCTATTGTCTTCTCAAACGAATTTGATGCTTAGAAAGTTCTTTCTTATCGATAAAATATGGTCAACTTCAGAATTTACCCCTTTACGAACGAGATAATAAGCTACGTCAGTAGCGAGCATACTGTTTTCCAACGAGGCTTCGCACTTGTCACAGTCGATCGTTAAATTTTTCAGCGCCCCCCACATCACTCGTAGCATTGTCAGCAGCGTGTCGTGGCACGTGAAAAGCGCCTCCTTGTCCTCTTGCAAATCTTTGTTGTACGAGGACGGTATTCCCTTGAGACTCGTCAGGAAACCCATGCACTGATTTACGAAAAGGACGAAAAGTTTGGTTTTTTTTCACATTTCCTGTCAAAAATTCTAGTACGGTTCCGTTTTCACAATTAATTGTGTCCAAAAATGCTGCCCTGTTCGTGGCCTTCCAATTAAATTAATATATTGATTACGAGCGCGAACTAAAGGAATATTTGGATAAGACCGAAAAAGTCTAATTTCGCGGAACGTTAATTTTACTCATATTTTTCATTTGTGCAACAATGTCCTCCCAAAATTATTTTCAGTTTGATTATTTTTACTGCCACGAGTACAATTTTTCAAATCGATCACTATTTTTTTCGCCTTTACTGAAAAAGGATATATCTCTGATACCGTTGGAATTAATTTTTTTAACAGCTCTGTAAGCATGATCGTGTTTTGATCCTTTTTTTTCACGCTGACCTTGCCAATGAGAGTGCCAGTTTTTCCTCTCACGAGCTCGACGCAATCGGGATTACGTTTTTGGGGCATCAGGCTACTGCCGGTCGAGAAACCGTCCGAAAATTTCACGAAGTTAAATTCATGGGAGCTGTATATAACGAGATCCTCGGCGAGTCGACTCAGGTGTACCGAGGTCAACGAGGCCCAGAACAAATATTCCACTGTAAAATGAGGAAAAAAAAGATCGGAAAAAAAATAAGACACGAAAAACGAGAAATATGTTGGGCAAAAAAAAACAAGAAATTCGAAGACTCGGATATTTTAAGCCACACCGATCACTGAGTTCAAGAGGTCATGAGGTCCAAAATAGTCGTTTAAAGAATCATCACATTATATATTTAAAAAAAAAACGGTTTTTTTTGCATTTTCTGATAATATAGACGGTTATAAACATCCTGTTCGTATACTTACATGAACGTGAGTAGACAATTTACATGGAAATTCTGCACTCGAAACCTTAAACGCGTTTTTCTCGAAATGTCGTTTTTCAAAAGGGGGTACACTCTCAAAAGAATAGTTTTCGAGTTATCCGTCTCAAATTTTGACACAACATTCTTCACGCCATTCTTTATCTTGCTATGGAAGCTTTTTTAAGGGGTTACCCCCACTTGCGATTTTGAAAAAATCGATTTTTTTTTATTGCATTTTTTTGAAGTATAAGTATCTGAGAATATGTCCTCAAAATTTCAAGTCGATCCGAACAAAATTTACTGAGATATGAGCGTTGAAAGAGAAGAATCCGTGAATTGAAAAACTGAAATTGTAACTTTAAACGCGTTTTTCTCAAAATGGCATTTCTGAAGTCGGTGACCAAGATTACTCGAACACTAATGAACCGATCTTCTTGAAATTTTGCAGGCTTATTTAATACATAAAAATGTAGTCTGTAATCGTTCGATTTTTTTTTCGAAAAAAATGGCCGTTTTATAGCCAAAAAATGGCCGTTTTTTTTCGTTAAAATCGAACCATTAACTTTGACTGTCCGCCATTTTGTGAAAAATGAATATTTTTTTAAATCCTTCGATTAAAGACTAGTTCATACTTATATTTGACTAAATCCATCCGCATTTTTTTTTCAGATGATCCACTTCGCCGCAATGTTGGTCACCGCAAACCGTGTATATAAAAATATTATTTCATTGACGGCCATTTGCCACTAAACAATGTAATATTTTTCAATAAAAAAATTACTGAAAGTTCTTCAAGATGTGTTCTTTAAGATGGTATATTGATCGATTTAAAAGGTTTTGTAGTTTTCTTTAAAAAAAAATTCATGAAAAAGGCCTTTTTTTTGTGCTACAAGTGGGGGTAACGCCTTAATCTTCATATTTTTTTAACGAAAAACTCGAAAAAACAGGCCAAATTCGATACTTTTTTTTTCCAAATCGCCGCCATTTTGTCAATTTTGATTTTGGAAAAACCTCCATAGCAACATAGCGGCTTTCGTACCCATTAATAATCTTTTTGCAAATTTTATTTGACATAATATTTACGGCCACAACCGTGTAGACTCCTTTTTTTGACAAGACATTTTCAACCGTTAAAAAAAGTGTGAAAAAAAAAGAAAAATAAACGTTTGAATATTTATTTTCTGTTCTTCACGAGTGCTTAGATTTGACATAAAAAAATCAGACTGTTTAGCGTATTTTAACAATCGGAAAAAAAATCTCGAAAATCGGCTATTTTTTGACCTGTTACACTGTGACGATCCGTTAAAAAAATTCATTTTTGTGAACTGACTTTTCTTGCGATTTTTCTATTAAAAAATCGGCCTCTTGCTCCGAGAAAAAACAATCAGATAGGACGGTTTTTCTCGTCGATATTTATAAGTTGCTTTTCGTCAACAATGAACTGCGCCCTGCTTAGGTGCGTTTGGATTGAGAGAAATACATTTTTACCTGTGAAATCTCGGTCTCCCACGGCCTGGACACTGTTGCTCGTAATTTTGGAAAATCCGAGCTCTTCGGCGAGCTCAAAACGATCTATTTCGAAGGGATTGCCGGCTAGGGCTCCGCTACCCAGTGGCATAACGTCAACTCGTTCCCGAATTTGGGCCAGCCGAGTATAGTCATTTTTCAAATACCAAGCGTGGCTTGAAAAAAAAAATTGCTTTTATTCTTTTAAAAAAAGGTACCTCGTTCATACAAGGGCACAATATTTTTTACCGTCATTCGTGTCAATTTTTCAGCACTCGCATCAGAGATTTAAAAAATTAGTTTACTTTGATTAAAAAAAGTTGCTGTTTTCATGAAAGTAACACACGACTTCAGTCTGATTTCATATCTACGAAAAAAAGTCACTCAGAACGTCGGGTATCTCAGGGTGTTATTATTGACAAGATATTTTTCAAATTTTCCCAATCTCGCGAAAAAAATCAAGCTTTGTGGCTCGAAAAATTGATACGAGAGGAAGTTTTTTTTAATTTTAAATAGAAATATAAACGTTCGTTTTTTTCGATTTTCCCCAAAGATTGAGTTAAAAAGTGAGTTCTAATTTTAATATCATCATTATTATCGAATAAAATAATAAAAAACGGCAAAAAAAATATTTTAAACGTGATAGGCAAATTTCATTATGTAAAAAAATGTTTACCTGAGCAACCAATGACTCCAACGAATTGGTTGAGCTCTTTGCAAGTGCGTGTAGCCCGGCATAATAATAATCTTTTCTTCCTCTGCCCTCACGACGAACAATTGTATCAAGGAAATCACCTCGATTGAAATTTCGTCAATGGCTTTTCGGAGCCACAATTTAGCATCGGTAATCGTTTGATCATTTCGACTTCTTCCAGTGTGCAATTTTCCAGCTAAGCCTGTACCGATCATTTCCTAATCAACGGATCATTTTTGCTCAATTACGATTTCCCAAAATTGCACACTTTTTTCTAACAACTTTTTTTTATAAACTATTGAGATATTTTGAAAACTCAGTACCGACGATTACGTTATTGGAAGTTACGTTGGCTAAGCATTGACTGTCGTGTGCTGTGTGAAAAAAGAAAGTCGTTGTCAGCGTTTTTTACTTGCCGTCAATCGTCTCTCGATCGCGGTGTGAATGTCCTCGTCGGTGGAACGCAAAACGAAACGACGCTCATCCCATTCTTTTTCGATCTGCATAGTCCATAATTACCAGTTCTCTTTTAATTTTAATTGTTAGGAATGAATTATAAAAATGTAAATGCCAAAAGTGTGAAAATGGATACATGAAATAAATTCTTCCTGCATTAGAACGATTTTTTTATCACAGACTTTTTTTTCAGTGCTATTATTATTATTATACATATGAACGTATCATATTACGAGTGGAAATAAACTTGTAATTAATTTAAATGTGATCGCCAATTAATTACAGTATTTATTTTTGCTGCTTTTTAAAGCCTTTCAATCTTTTACGTTTTTTTTTTTCAATTTTTATTTTAGGAATAAATTATACCAATGTAAAAGCAAAAAATTTGCGAATGGAAGTACAAGAAATTATTTATCCATTCGCCTGATTTTTTAAATCACGGATTTCTTTTTATCAATACTGTTATTATTATATATGTGGACAGATCATGTTAAGAGTTGAAACAAACTTGTAATTGATTGAAATGTTAGCCCTGATCAATTACAGCATTTATTTTTGTTACTTAAAAAAATCTTTTTCGTTCGTTGCTTTCATCGAGATATTCGAATTAAAAAAATAAGAAATCGGGACAAGAAGTGAAGGCCTGAAAAAAATGTTCACCGCAAAAGCTTTGAACAAATGAATTTTTGTACCTTTCTCAATCCATCGACAATGACGCGACCCTCGTCCTGCGACAGTAGGTTTGCTCTCACGAGAGCCCTCGCGTAAGCGATACTTCCCTGGCGACATTACGAAAAATCATTTTTAGGGGGAGATACGTTTAGGCGAGAAAGAAGTTTGCTGATCTTCGTGCTTTTTTTAAAAAGGAAACATTTTTTCGTCATTTTTGAAACCCAGGGTATGGTTTATTACTACTTTTGGCTTTTACATGGTATTTCTTTTCATTCATTTTTGAAAATGGCGGAAGTATGCGCGATCTTCAAAACTGCATTTTCAAATCTGGCGTGACGTATGGCCAAAAAACTAATCGACCGATTCTGATAAAATTTGGTGTAAATCTTTCTAACCTTATTGTCTAAAACGTGACCCTAATTTTCTTGTTAAGTAAAAAAAAACGACTTTTCATTGCAAAATGTAGCCATACTTTTCGGAAAGTTCAACCGTTTTGTTTTAAGGTAGTACGAGCGCGCAATCTTGATTTCTATAGATTTTGTTCAAATTTTAACCAGACATTGTTCGTATTATTATGCATGTTTGAGTGAAATTTCAGAACAGTCGACTATTTAGATTGGGAGATAATGGGTTTTAAAATTGCAACTTTTAACACTGCAGGGTCTGCATTGAAATTTAGACAGAATAATTTTCCGTAAAAAATATTTGTCCCCTATAACAAGAAGAAATATGACAACACCGCAGAACAGTATTGTTCAATATTTTGAGAAAAAAATAATTATCGTGTTCCTAAAGTTAAAAAAGTTGTCATAAAAAAATATTTGCATTATAAACATTAATATTTTGTATTGTTTGTGTTATCTTTATTAACAAATAAAAGTGTTGGTTTATTCATAACTAATTAGAAACTTTGTTCGATTGAAAATTACTTCCAAATAAAAATTTGTGTTGCAGTATTATTTTAAATATACCGCGCAAACTCGCGTCATGGATACGTGGAACGATGCGGTGTTGCCATATGTTTTCTTATTATAGGGGACAAATATTTTTTACGCAAAATTAATCTGTCGAAATTTCAATGCAGACCCTGTTAAAAGTTGCAATTTTAAAACCCATTATCTCCCAATCTGAATAGTCGACTGTTCTGAAATTTCACTCAACATGCATGATGATATGAACAATGTCTGGTTAAAATTTGAACAAAATCTATAGAAATCAAAATTGCGCGCTCGTACTACCTTAACGGGCATCATTTCATTGATTTTAAACATTCCCACTCTTTCTTAGTTCATATTCTGCGTACAGGTCGTAATAAAATAATCTTTGCTGGTTTTTTTTTCAGATTAATCCCGCCGTGTGACAACATCCGCCACTACCCATAAGAAGACCGTGACACGCTTCCGCCATTTTTGAAGATTAATAATAAAAAATAAAATACCATGTGACAGCCAAAAGTAACAATAAAACATACCTTAAGTCTAAAAAATGATGGAAAAATCTTTCCTTTCGAAAAAATAATGAAAATCAGCCATTTTTCCTCGCCCAAAGGTATCTTCGCCCTTGATCGTATATATTAGTGTTATTTCGGGAAGATTTTGCCAGCCGATTCTTCAGTCTTCGGATAATGCTTCAAAAGCGAAGTGAAGAATTTTCAAATTTTTTGATCGACCACCTGAATATCCTCGGAGTACATTCGTTGGTCGACGGTTATCGACGAGTTGAGTTGTTCCATATGGTGGTCGATTTTTTCCTTGAAACGTCCGCCCCACAATTTCCCTCCGGACGACGATTTCTTCGAGTAAATTTTAATCATAATATACTTTAATTTTTCGTTTATTTTTAAACGGCACTCGTAATTCACGATGTAAATTTTAAACGACAATAACTATCGAACTTTGCCGCGACAGTGGCATCAATGTTATTAATTATTATTGACGACGATTGGCTCACGTTGCTCATCTTCGCGTTGTTGGATTTCTCTCGCGATGCCGAGTCACCGAATGAAACTCATCTCGATTACGTTACAAGCTGGAGAAATAAATTTGGAAAAAAAGAGACGCGCGCGCTCGTAACGTTGCAGCAGTTCTAAGGTCGCCTACGGTCTTCTTATCGAGAACATTGATAAGGCCAACTTCTGGCAGAATTTCGTGCGAAAAACTTTTTGCTCAAACGTCATCTTTTTTTCTTCTCGATTTGTTATACTTTTTTTCCTTTTATTTTGTTTAGTTTTGTTTTCTCCAGTTTCGGGACAATTGTCGAATGGAAGAAATTCAGAGCTGCTGCGAGGATTTTTGGAACCACGTTGATCGAAAATACGGACGATCTCTTGACGGACTATCAACTCGGCCGGAACGGTTTCGTCACTTCCAGTGTCTGAAAAACATATTCTCATTAACGATATACTCGGATTTTCGAATATTCGGACGATTTTTAAAATAAAAAACAATGCAATGGCTTTGGAGATGTATTTCGTGAAGAGGAAATTTAATATTTGGCACAAAGTTTTTCAGACGGTTTGAGACGAGTTTGTAATAGTGACTTTGGTATGAAATGAAACTGAAAATTGTTGTTTGAAAAGAACCGTAAAGTTTCGAAGAATTTTGTTAAAATTCCCCAGTTAAGAATAATTCGAAATAAATGTGAGAACGATTCGGAATATTCTCGTAATTTAGAATAATAAAAAAATTTGAGGAAAAAATTCATGATCGATCTTTAAGCCATACTTCTCAAGGAAAAATAGGGTTTTCTTTTTCTTTTTTATTTTTAATATATCTTTTTTCCATGAAATATTAAGCAACCTGCGAAGAAAATGATTTTGGACAAGACGAAGACGACTCAGGTTCACGGATTGTGGGTTAAGAATCTGATGGATTTTCACTATTAGACAACACTTTTGTAGCGAACGGAAATTGGGCTTTTGTATGTCTTCTCGGAATACCTTCGCAAAGACACGCAATTTTAATTTTTTTTTCTCTCGGTAATTGGGTCGATAACCGACCCTGAAATTCTATAGAGACGATTATTAATATATTTATTGAACCTAAAAAAAAATTATGAAAATCCTATGGATTGAAGCCTGGCGATAGGATTACCTCAAGTCGGTCTATATTTTGAATAATTTTTACATTCATCGAATTGCTTGAAATCAATGTAAAATGATTGTGTAAAATAAATACTTGTGTAAATGATTGTGTAAAATAAATAAATACGCTAGTGTAAAATAAATACGAGGATAATACAAACAGTCATCCCCACTTATATTATTATTATTATTATTATTATTTCGCATTACCATAATTGTGAAGAATTTATTTAGGTTGATTTACTTTGAATACTTGAGGTTTTTGGCATCTTTCCAGTCTATATTGGAATACCGCTTTTGGAAAATGGCGCAATTATCATTGACTAGAATTGTAGCGAAATTTTAATCACCCGCAACAAACCTAGCCAAATGCCGCCACTTATTTTCTCTTCATCCGATGATTATCGCCACTCACCTAATCGTCTGTGAAGCACCTTTATTTTGAGCGGAATGCGGAACCGTGCTCGAGGCTGGAAACGAGGTATTTGAAATTACTTCGCGTTACATAATTTTTCCACCTTTAAGGGGGGAAATACATTTAAATGTACGCAACTACTGGACCAATCGTTTTGAAATTTGTAGGGTATTTTATTATACATTGAAAGAAACGAACAACATTTTTTATAATCGACGATAATTTAGTTTTTTTCAATTTGAAGCAAAAAATTCCAAAGCCATTACATTCTATATGAAATTATTCTGTCGATAAACCAAGAAAAAGTTGAATAAGTTGAATATTGTAATAATGGCGGGACTCAGAAAAAAAAGATCGAACGTACACCGAAAATTTTCGTGTTTTTTTATGCAAAAAATGATTGTTTAATTAAATGTTTTACTGAATATGGAGCTTTATCGACCAGAGTGTGCAATTGTGTCCTAAAACCTTTAGTTGAAATGAATCGGATAAATCGTTTTTTTTAACGCTGCCGCAAATTGCAAAAATTCCGTTCAGCAACAATGGCTGCAGGCTGCTGAACACTTATTGTCGATTAAAAAAAGTGTTTTTCACAATTTTTTACTAATTTCAAAACGATTGGTCCAGTAGTTGCGTTGCAAAAAAATCCCCAAATTTTTTGTCATTTTCGACCATTTATGTGTATTTCCCCCTTAAGCCGTGTAGCCTCGAGCGTTGCACCGATTCATGTTAGAGGATACTGATTTTATGCTCGCGCATAGATACGCTCAACAAGAATTCAACTTTCGGAGCTTTACGCTGGGCTGCAATTCTTGAAAATGTCGATTTTTTGTTTTCGACGGATTCTCAAAATATAACATTTCAAAAATATTCTTTGAAAATTTCAACGCCTTTTTCTCAACGTAACTTTTTCAAAATCCGTGACCACGATATCTCAAAAATCACGTGTACACCGTGAGGGCTTCTTTTTTTCGAAAACATTTTCAACCATAAAAAAATGTTTAAAAAATAAAAAAAAAAGGTTCAAAACTTTATTTTCCGTTCTTCGTGAGTGCTCCGATTTGACGTAAAAAAATCAGACTGCTATAACCCGTTAAAGTTGTCGTAATTTCCATTACATCTTTTTCGAGGGAAAAAGGTCTGTACTGATCGTATTACCGTTCCTGACTGTCGTGGCAGTCAGCGGGAGATATTTGACGCGGCAAAATTCCTAATTTCTCGTACAAAAAAACTCTGTGCTAAATTCCGTAGGGTTTAACGACTTTGTTCACAGAAGCAATGCAGCCGAACTTATTGAAATTTCGAAATTGAATTCTCGTTGACCGTATCTGCTTGAAAAAATCATTATACTTCAACGTTTGTCGGTCGAAAATTCGGCCCGCCTTAAGGCCTTAGGCCACAGTAGCGGGTGTAAAATCATGTGCGAATTTAACAATTTTTTTTTCGTATGAAAAAGTTATTCACTCATAAAACTAATTACACATCTATTTAGTATGAACATCAAGTTGTAAGAAATTTTTTTTTTTCGACGTACAAAATATGGCCGACTACTCGAAACTTCTCGAAACAGCTTTTTTCCAATTGGCGTGACAAATAACTACCAATTTTCACTCGATTTACTTCAAATTTAAAAGTCATGTTCTCAATTGCGTTTCGCAGAGAAGTACGTACGGAATTTCTGATTGATCGAAAACTTTTCATTTTATGAACAGTTATAACGAAATTTTTCACTGACAATTCATTTCTGAAGTTCAAATACCTACAAGTTTGAATAAAACAATATTTTTTAAATTCCGTTCGTACTTCTCTAGGTATTCTAATGTAGATTGACGAGAATTTTTGTTTTTTGTTCTACGGAAAAAATTGTGGATGCTCAATGTCACGCCGCGGAGTGCCTGAAAAAAAGATAAAAGAAAATATTAGTAGTCGGCTATTTCGTGCATCGAAAAAAAAAATTCTAACAGCTTGATGTTCATACTATTTCATACTTAGTTCATACTAAATAGATGTGTAATTAATTTTACGAGTGAATGACTTTTTCATACGAAAAAAAATTGTCAGATTCGCACATGATTTTATACCCGTTACTGTGGCCTAAGGCCTTAACGGAACATACAACTTGTTGGCTCAGCGTCGCACACCGTGAAATACTGGCACGGAACATTTGTACCCGACATTACGGCTCGCGCGCCCCTTGCTACGAGGCCAAGTACAATATGCCCGGGGAAAAATGGTCATATCTGAGCAGATATGCTCATGTAGGTGTTGATCTGCAACATAAATGAATCTGATCTGATCATGCATGGTCAGAGATGAACATACATGTATTTTTATGCGCTTAGGGGTAGCTCTATATCTGGTCAGATACGTTCGCGCATAAGTAAATATGTGCAGACACGAATTTACAGCTGAAACTGTCTGCCCACGTGTGGTCATGTCTACCCAGATATAGTACAATTCACGACTACATACGAGCTCACACATGATCAGACTTGAATATGTGCGCGCATGCATGAACATATCCAATCAGGTATGGATGAATACGCAACCAAACCCAACTCGTACATGATCAGGTCTGAAAATATTTGCCCACGTACGATTGTATCTGCCCAGATATGGAATTATACTCGAATTCATCCAAGCTCTATATGATCATCGCTGAACATGCTTGCCCACGTGTGATCAGATCTCATCGAATATAAATCAATGCGTATCTATATATAAAAGTGTTATTATGATTGTGTGTCCTTATTAACACATACACAGATGCGCGCACACGCACACATAGTCACACGTTATTGGCCTATTTGAGAACTCCCATTTGATCCGTGTATAACACTGTAAATCACTTATAAAATATCATCGGTTCGCAAATAGGATATCATATGTATGTCGAGGTTAAATATCGTAGGTGTACGGCAAGCTGATAGACATATGACATACCACATATACTCATATCTGCTATTAATATAAGCATGTTCACCCTGATATGGGTATATCTGTTCTGATATGACCAATTACGCTTCGAAACCGATCAATTTTGCACATTATAGGCAGATTTGATATTGTCAGGTCTGACATCATATGGTCTGATATCGTCAAACCTAATCATATATGCTCCGATATGGCCATTTTTATTGCATGATTAGACAAGATCCAGATATGATCAATCATATCTGGATCATATATAATCCAGATATAATCAGATGTGATCTTATGTGATAATTTGTTCTCGGGTCGGCGGAAGGAAACGTTACTTTTGGCCTTGGAGTCGCTCGGTCTGGTTTTCGACTTAGTTTTAGCGCCGCATATTAGTTCGTTGATATATCTCGGGCCCCTCGACGACTCCTTGTTTCCCTTTTTGTGCGGCTTCGACAACTTTTCGTTTTTCATATTATAAACGGCCGTCTGATAGACGACCTCCATGGGTTTCTTTCGGGCGATCTCGTTGTTGTTCCTCGTTCTCGTTGACGCCGACGAGATTTCTCGGGTGGCCGACCGGAGCGAAGGCTCAATTTTTTCTTCGTAGGTCCCGGCTGAAAGTCTCGAGTCTCTCTCGTTCGAGGAAACGTCACTTTTGCCAGCACGTTTCGTCCCGGTCTCACTTTTCGTCACCCTGCTGGCTCTCAGTCTCGAAGTGCCGGGTGAATTTTTCGCGTCTTTTTTATCGACGCGCAATTTTTTATCGGCTATCGACGAGTCGACGATGCGCGTTGCCGCCGTCGTTCTGCCGTCAACGGAAGTTCTCGTTTTCTCCGAATTCGCCAAGTCCCTCGTCACCGACGAGTCGCACGACTGGGAAACTTGACTCTTCGACTCCGGTACTCGGGACGATTTTTCGGGGCACGACTTTGCGTCTTTTTTCGTTGGTTCGACATTGTCGACTCTCTCCACTTTTCGGATATTCGGTACCCGGAAATTTTCGTAAATCGGAACGTTCTTGTTCGAGCCCGAGTTGAAGACGTTCACGTAAGTGTGCTCGGTTTGGGATTTTTTCCTCTCTGCCGTTTCTTGCGCCTTCGGGGCTCTCTTTTCGATCGCGGGCGTTTTTAGACGCTTGGAGAAATGATCGTTTCTCTCCGCGACGCGTGCTATCGTCGGCTCGTGCGTCGTCACCACTTTGAGCACCACCTGATTGTTCTCGGCGTCCGTACAAACCACGTCGTAATCCTCCGTCGACGAATCGTCCTTTCGCTTCGACTTTGTCGACGGCGGGGCTTTCTTCTCCGGCTCCGATGGGCCTGCTCGTTCCATCGCTTCCTTGCCTGAAAACAACGAGATCGATTTACTCGGCACTCATTTTTATTCACTACCCGCTTTTTTCGTCTCTTTATCGTAGCAAGTGGTAATACATCCAATACCGGAAGTTCAAATTCAATTTGATATTACGTGAAAATTAGGTCAATAAGCGTAATTTTTGCTGAGAGCATTGTATTACTGTGTTAAGTATGTAAATCTGATTATTTTTAAGAATCTGACGGATTCTCACTATCGTATACACTTTTGTAGCAACCGGAAATTGGGTTTTTGTATGTCGTCTCGAGATTCCTTCACAAAACGACGCAATATTTTTTCTCCGTAATAAGGTCGATAACCGACTCTGCAATTTTACAGAGACGATTATTAATATATTTAGTGGAGCTCAAAAAAAAATTATGAAAATCTTATGGATTGAAGCCTGGATTACCTTAAAAGACTAAAGATATTAGTATTTTTTTGTAAACTGGCGATTATATATTTTTATATAAAAAATAATTAAAGAATCTCAAACTTCAGCATTATCGAGCCAGAGTAAAAAAATACAATTTTTCCGCAAATTAACACTAATCAATCTGCGAATGAAAAATGAAAAAAGCCTACAATTTCGGCATTAACGAATCACAGTAAAAAAAACTGCTTATGCTTTTCCAAAGTAACAATTGCCAACTCTTCTTCAAAAAACCGAAATTCTTTGATAAAAACTTGACTTATTTTCTTCGAAATATTCAATATTGACTCGAAAAAAGTCTATTTCCTGGAGAACCGGATGCCTAGTTCCTTTTTCTCCTCGACCGCCTGCCCTACGAATTCAACCTGATCCTGACGAAAACCAAAGCTCGCCTCCCCGGGACCCTTTGAGCCCCGAAGGAAGGGAAGAAAAATAAAAGAGAGCGATAGAAATGTAGGCAAAGAAAATCGTTTCGACTACCTATCGTCAATGATTCGTTAATCTCGCGAATATTTTGAATCTCTTCGATCTTAGCGACAAGTCCGCGTGACCGATCGCCGTCGCGATCACCCACGACGATTTTTTCCTCATCGCGTGCCGTGCGCTTCGAGTTTTTCGTTTTTCCGTCGTTTTTCCAATCGTTGCGACGTGCACCAATTGCCTCGTCGCGTTCCGCGTGCCTCATCGTACGTTCGTCATCGTGGGCCGAGACCTCGACGAAATCTTCGCCCCGGTCGACTTCGTAAACTCGCGTGTCGATCGCCGGCTCGACGACGACTCTCGACGATTGCGGGCCCCTCGTCAGATTCATCACGAGACGTGCCGATTTGAGGGCAGTAGTTTGGTGAATGTCCGTCGTCCTCGCGGTGGCGTACTCGTGACGCCGTGGAATCTTCGAGATGCTCGTCTCGCCATGTTCCATTTCCGTGGTGTATGCCTCGAGACGATCGTAAATACGATTTTCCAGTCGCAGTACGATCCCCTGGCTCGAGGCTTCTCGAGCACCTGCTGGCATAGAGGCCTCACCCTCACCCTTGCAATATTGTCCCTCTGCAAAATCCGACATTTTTCGCTCCTTGTTTTATTTCCTTTTTCTCGCCTTTGCCCAGCATTCGAAACTCAAAAATATTCCTGCCAGGCCAACGGTTATCGCCTATACGTCCGATCAATTTCGTTATCCCCATGCAGTGCTAAACGAGCGCTTTCTGGATTACACCGCGAGGCGGCTACTTTTTGTACTTCTACACTCCGGGCCACCGTGGAAATAGCGTGCAAAACGGATTTTACTTTTTCTAGTTCCTTTTCGAGGATCGGTAGGACGGATGCTGAGGATCGGATGTTTGTTTTTTTTTCACTAACTACTGTCACTGTTTTTTGTTTTGTTTTTTTTGGTGATCGTTAAGGTGGTTCGGAAGAAGCAATTCGAAAATCAACTAACGTTTAACCTCCTATTTTCTTGCGAGAAAGAGATAGTATATCATTGACGTTGAAATAAAAAAATGTATGCCACCCCACCTCATCATTTACGAGATATGAACGTTGGAAGTTGGCCTAAAATACACGCGCTCAAACGTAACCTCAAAAAAATTTACCGGAAATGATAACTTTGCGTAAAATTTAGTCGTTTGACCCAACAAACAAAACGTCTTATTCGAATCTTCGATTAATACGGAATTCATCTGCAAAAATTGCAGCTGATCCACCGTGTAATTTATTCACGATAAATATATTAAATTTTGCTACGCGGCATCTGTCTCTCAAACGGTGATCGGAACGTCAGCTACGCTGCATATCATGCTAAATACAATAAGAATGTAATAAAAGTAATAATAAAACGAAGGATAAAAATGAATAAAACTATGTTGATTGTAGATCTTAATTTTTTTAATTGATTATTACGTATGCAAATATACGTATATAAATATTTTTTTGCTCAATGCGAGATTTTTTCGCCAAACGACCACTTACACTTAATTGCGCCATGTTTTGACATTTGTCGAGTCGTTGAGAGGTGATGTTTGAATTATTCTAAAGTGAGGTTATGTAGCGTTGCCAACTGCTTAAAACGTGAACTCACTAGTAAAGTCGATAATGATCAACCGGGTGCTCAATACCCAATGTCGATTGAACGTATTTATGAAAATCATCATAAACGTTCATCCTGATGAGTACCAAAATAAAAATACTTCTTTATGAGATTAAATTCTGTGTTTTAAACATTTGGAAGAAAAAAAAATCGTTAAAATCGTCAGTTTGACTTTCGGTTTTTCTTCCGACTACGATAATCGAGTGTGTGTATAGTATAATAGTTTTGTCGATGTCGCGACTCACTCGTCAGTTGCCAATACGCGCTACTTGGAGCATGTGAGAAATGCTGGAGTGCGTGGAAAAGAAAAATATTGCACCAAAGTGTTTTAAGCCGGCGTAGTCAAACGCGCAATAATAATAATGACAAGAAGAACAACAACAATGAAATGATAGAAAGAATAATAGCAATAATGGTGAAAAACATCAAATGACATTGTTATAAAAATCACTTTTATGATGAAATAATGATGATGACGTAATAATAACTGCAACAACAATGACGACGACGACGATGATGATCATGATGATGATGCCGATGATGATAATAACTACTCTTCTCCAAGACTTTGTTAATAATTTATCTAAAAAATCATTATTTTTGCAAAAAAAAATCAACAATTCCCGTAAACGTTTCCAAAGATCCCGTGTTAAGGTGCTAGGCTACTGTAAAAAGTACAAAAAATCGTTAGTCGCTTGGGTTACTCAAATTAAAAAGAAAGGTCCACCGTATACTGCAGGAACCGCATTTCAAAGGTAATCTTATGATTACGACGATAGGACTGCCTGTGAAACTTTTTTTTTTCAGTCATTAACAATAATGTCATTTTTGCTCGAAAAATCGAATAAAATATTCAAACTTATTTTTCTATGATCGATATACGATAACGGAAAAATCGTTGTCTAGTCTTTGCGAATATGATGTACTTTGAGAAAAACAAAACTCGTTTTTGCTTTGTTTCAGATCAAGCGGGTGGCGAAAATTAAACATACCGTTAAGCGCTTCACGTTCACAGGCCCTTCACGAGACTGCTTATAATTTTTTGAATGATCAATAGTTTTTTATGAACTTTTGTATACAACTTTGTTAAGGGCTTACACCACTGTAAACGTCGAAAATGAAGTGATTTTTCGCGTTTTTTCTTTGGTGGAAGGACAAGTAAGAGGACAATAATATTCAAGGATGTTATTATTCATATCTTCAAGTGAATAAACAAAAATTTATACCATAAAATTATACAATATGGCAACGCCGGAGACATTCTTGCGAGGCATGTTGAATTTGAGACACTCTGTGGCACGCAGTGTAACTGACGCAAACTTGAAATTGGAAAAAGTTTTTAATTCTATTACTTTACATGAGTATAGCTAGTGACATACGTAGGGGATTTTGAAAGTATGAATTTTTGTGTAATTGGCAAGCGTTTAGAGTAAAAACTCAATTTTTGACAGAAAAAAGGACAATTGTTAATAACTAATGCAATAATTAACTCATAGAAAATCCTGTAGGTATTTCACTTCCAGACGGTATTTTAAAGATGCGCTCAAAATTTGGAGTGAAAATAATGAAAATTGTTGTAGTTATGCTGCGTGGCGTTTTGAAAAATTGTGTTCCGAGAAAAATGATCGGCGCCTCGCACATGGGCCAGCCTGCGGACCTCTGTTTGATAGGTACCAAACTTTTTCCCCCTTAATCTAGATGGTTCAAAGTATCACTTAAGGTAGTCCTATTGCTTCACACTAGTCATACCACCGATCATACTTGAGACCTGTACAATTTATATTTTTAACATATGAAAAAAAAATCATTTGTAATAACGAAAATTTACCATTTGTAAACTGTTTAATGAATGTTCACATTTAATTAGAAAAATGAAGAAATAGCTATTCCAACGACTCGCGTAGTATTTCGAGGTTTAATATTTCGCAACATTGGTTCTATCTCCGTCTATTTTTGCTCATTTAGGTGAGTTTAACCTCCATGCTTCTCAACGTCGATCTGTCAAAACAATGTCAGGTGCGGGAAATGTAAAGCATTGTATTCGGGCCACGAAATTCGAATGAGTGAGATGAGGTAACGACTAGTCAGCTGTTGCCTTGCTGTCACGTCTCTTTATCGTAGCAAGTGGTAATAAATCCAATACCGGAAGTTCAAAATAAACTTGATATTACATGAAAATTAGGTCAATAGGCGTATTTTTTTTCTGAGAGCATTGGATTACTACAAGTGTTAAGTATGTAAATGTGATTATTTTCAAGAACCTGACGGATTCTCACTGTTGTATACACTTTTGTAGCGGCTGGAAATTGGGTTTTTGTATGTCGTCTCGGGATTCCTTCACAGAAGTACGCAATCTTTATTATATTTTCTCTGTAATAGAGTCGATAACCGACCCTGAAATTTTACAGAGACGATTATTAATACATTTAGTGGAGCTCAAAAAAGAAATTATAAAAATCCTATGGATTGAAGCCTGTCACCAGGACTACCTTAAGGCAATTCAAAAGAAATCAATTCTTTGATAATTCTGCAGTGGTGTTAGCCCTTAGATTTTTCGATCATCTCACTTATACCTTCGAAATTAATTTTTCCAGATGACTGCCCCCTCACTTTCGGGTCGTCGCAGTAGCCTAGCCCGTCGATGCCGTACGAATTCAATTTTCAATTGCCCGGGAAAGCCAGTCAAGACAACTATCATGCGGAAATGACAACTCTACAAGAATTTCAAACGAAAACGAACCGAGAATGCAACGGAAAAGAAAAAAAAACGCAAGGAGAACTAACCAAGGTAAAAAGCGAACTGATACAAAAACAACTAAAACTAACTAGAGAATTACCTCTGTCCTGATTCCTCGTGATTTCTGTTCCGAGTTTCACGGTGGTTGTGTGACCGCGATGATGCTCGTTTTTGGCATTTTCCTCGCAAAGTACAAGATCACGATCAGGAATGAGAGTGGTATCGAGGGCCTCGTCGTTGATTTTCGTAGTCTCGTACATAGAATCCGGGTGGAGAACGTGGCTTGGCTGGGCGATTTTATTCGTCGCAACGAGGCGTTTTTTGCGACGAAATTTATTGGTGGGCGGTGGCTTCTCGTCGGTCTCGACGATGTTCACTTTGCCCGAATCGGCGACGAAGTGAATTTCCGTTTTGCAGAAACCCACGCGTTTGGGGAGTTTTTGACACGCGATCGGGAGACTCGGAGAATCGTCGTTTCTCGAGTCACGTTGCGAGTGCTTGGGCGAAGTTTGGGGCATCCAATGTAGAGTGGCACGTTTGTCATCGAGAACAGCAGCGTCTTGACGGTCTCGCCCGTCCCCTGTGAGATTTACGACCGTCGTGTTGGACTTGCTGAACGGAAGCAATTGAATGGCCGACCTCGCGGGCATTGAGGTCGATTCATCGGCATTGTTGCAACGTTTCGCGCTCGCCTCGTCGCTCGCTCGTACTCTCGTCGGCGAGACACTCGACGAATTCGTCGCGGTGTATTTCAGCATCGAACGATCGACGCCACCCCCGACGACCCTTCCCGCTCGATCTTGTCCGTCGATCGTTATATTTTCACGCGCGTTCGTCGCCAGATCCTCGTTCGAGTTGCTTCTCTTCGCGTTCGCGAGGATGATCGGCGCTCGACTCGAGTATCGCGAGTCGATTCGACGCAGCGGCACCGTCGACGACGACACCGGATACGGGAATGCACCCAGCAGCGCGCTCAAACGTTCGCTTATCGCCTCCTGACGGGATCTACGATCGTTCTTCGTTTCCACGGCTGGCCGCGCCACGGTCGCCGATCTTTCGCTCGCGTTCCTTTCGTCTTTTCCTTGCGTTATTTGTCTCTGGAATTGGAAAAAATTATATAGAGGAACTCGGGGCAAGATGAATCATGAGCCTGCACTGAGAGAAAAGTGTATGGTATTTACAACAAACGCGAATGGTAAAAGAGAGTATAGTCGAATTCCCTATAACTTATTGTCAACGCAATCATAATATGGTTAACACAACTATAAGCGGAAGGTATAGGTAAATATGCGACTTTAGTGGCGTGTTTGACTATCTAGTATCTCCGAAATTACTATACACTATTGTAAAAGACTTTACAATGTCGATATGGTTAATTCAGCTGTAACACAAAATCGGCGCACTAATACTAATGCTGCACTGAGAGCAAAGTACATGGTATTTATGAAAGACGCCCACGTCGAAAGAGAGGATTGTAAAATCCTGTATAGTTTATTGGCACCGTAATCATAATATCGTTAACGCAACTATAAGCGAAAAATATATCTAAACATGCAACTTTGGTGGCGTGCTCGACTATCTATTATCCCGGAAAAAACTACTGACTATTGTAAAAATAATAACTGAATTAACTATATCGATATTGTAAAGTCTTTCACAGTAGTTAATAGTTATTTCAGGGATACTAGATAAAAAAAACACACTACCAAAACGGCATGATTAGATAGACGTTTATAGTTGTGTTAACCATATTATGATTGAGGTAGCAATAAGCTATATGAATTTTACTATGCCCACTTTTGCCACGGGCATTTTTTTATATTATAAATACTATGGACATTTTTCTCAGTGCAAGTTTGTACTATTTATATGGTTGACATTAACACTTGTTGAGTATAAACTGTTACAAGATCTTGCGAAAAGTGACTATACGAACAAGATTATGGTGATCGTATAGTGAAGACGTAAATCATTTGTCAATAAAGTAGAGACAGCGGTGGCACGCTATGATCGATTTAGATATATTAGCGCATTCGTTTATCAGTTTTTAGAATCCGATATTTCGAAAACTATTGGGTCGCGCCAAAAATCCATTCAAGCAGTGACATATATTATCAAAAAAGCAATCTGTGTAAAATTCCACCTATATCAGAGGTAGCAGCTATTCGGAAATGCAGCTGGAATTAACTTTATCTGTTATATCTACGATCGAAATACCATAAGTACCCGGTAGCATAGTGGCACCGTGCCTGAATATAGATAGGTAGGTCGTAGGTTCGAATCTCCATGTAGGTGAAATATTTTCTTCGATAGGAATCATTTCAGGAGGTCAGGGAAATACTAAATCATGATGAACAATCATACAGTTAGTACTCTCAATTGAAAATTTTTCAATTTATGAAATATCATATACGTTTAGTAGACATACCATTCAATATGGTAAAAACCACTATTGTTTGATAGTGTAAGGAATCATCCATTTTATGAAAACCTACTATATTACATAGCATTGACAAACAACGTATGCTTGAAAGATTGTTGGTTGCGGTTAACATATGATCATAGTTAACACAACTTCTAAAATATCATAAACGTACTATATTTTCGGCAGTAACCATGACTATAAAATATTATTGTCCCCTCAGGGTAATATAAAGTATGGTTGAAATATGGTTGAGGGTACTATACATTTCTCTCTGTGTGGCTACTAAACAGTGCGTGCCAGCACAGTGCTCGCGTTGGAGTTTGGAGGGGCGGCGCGGAGGCGAATGAGTGTGGAAGTATCAACAAACGATCTAATTTTCAGGGTGGAGGTCAAAATGTCGAATGACCAAATATAGAAGGACAAAGATTTCGAAACGACAGAATTATGAACTCTCAAAATAACGAAGGCTAAGGAGGTACGATCACTTCCACGGGGTGAAAAAAGAGTCTAAATTTATTTTACCCACAGCTGCTCTGATTGATGTTTACTTACGTGGGTTATTCGTATTATCGATTATAGTGTGCCAAATGTTGTGGTAAATAATGAATTTATTGCACGTGAACAAATAAAAACTGAAAAATTCGATTGTCAACGACTCGGTAGTAATCTTCGTAATAATACTAACGTAATCAAATTCAAGCTTATTAAAATGGGCTTGAATTACGTCAGCGGAATTAACAAGATAGGCAGAATATAATTATTCATATTATTGATACGTGATAAATGATAAAAATCCTTAAATTGTTGTTTGCATATTGTGTGGCGGCTTCTATTCAAATGAATTTCAAAACAAAGCTAGGTTATGTTCGCCAAACGCATCAGCTGTTACTTGCGACGTTGCTAAGTCTGTGCGTGCTATTTCGTCGTTCTGACCTCTTTCGACCGGAAATTGAAACTTTCAATTTCTGCCTGACCCGACTGACCACTAACGCCATCTGCCATCTTCATTCTGAAGCGCAAGTAGTATTGCTCGATTTTCTTGTGTATATATCCAGTCGAATCGATTTTATATCTCTCATTATTTTGTTAAATCTGATATTTGTTGTCGCTAGAAATCACCTTCGTGATTTTAGTATTCACAATTTCGATTAACTATTTTACAGAATATCATAAGATAGATCTATCTATATTGGAAAGTTCGGCATTCCTGAATTCGATATGTCGGTCCTTCTGAATATTCATCTTTCGAACTTCCGATCCCCGCCCAATTTTTAGTCAACGTTACCATCGTTTCGGTTCGTTTGCGTTGCTGATATTGATCAGAGGCAGGTAGGTAAACACCATGAAAGTATTAATTAGTAAGTAAAGAAAGTAAGTAAGTAAGTAAGAAAGTAAATATAATAAGAACGGTTTGTCAGACATTTTCAAGGTTATTGCGTGATTTTTTTTGTTAATTCTTCTCTTCAGCCGGTGTTTCTACCAGGGGACGAAAAAGAATTTACGAACGATTAAATTACATGAAAGCAAGATTGTTCGGACTAAATACTACAGAACTTAGACGATTGGACGATGTATTTTGAAAGTGTATCTATTAAGTGTAACAATTTTTATATCAATATCTATAATATAAACCCATAACAAAAAATCACGAAAATGGCCTTTTTGAGTGTCTAAAGTAAGAAGACCCCTTAAAGTAGGATCAGTATAGAAGTAAGATTTAGAAAAAATATACAGGTTTGCGGCACCCAGTCGGTTGAGCAGTTTTACTAGCGTTGTTATACCCATAATAATCAACAAAAATCATCATAATTATGCTAATTAATGTTATTATTGTTTTTACAGCATTATATTTTTATTGCTTCTTCTTTCAGGTTTATTAAGAAGGTTAATAATAGTAAGTTTAAATCAACTCCATTCAATTGAATTAAATAAATTTATCAGTGTTTATAAATAAATAAAGGTTTACAAATTTATAAATGTTTACAAATGATATTTAATAAAAATAAGTTATGAATAAGTAAACTCAAAAATAATAATAAAATCATAATAATAATAAACATTTAACTTAATAAAGTTAAACGTAATTAACCTAAATAATAAAAATAATAAGATTAAATTAACGAATGATAGGATCAAAACCTAATAATAAGAATATTGATATTATTATCGATGACAAATGTGAAAAAAGCTGAACGTTTGATTCAAACACTAAATTCCAAATTTATCAAGAATAATTATCCAATTATTTTTCACATCAAGAGAAAAGGTATCTTGATATTTTTGCCCTTGGGTAAAAAGTATCTTGAAAATTTGATTAAAAACTCAAAATTCCCTTTTTCAAAAATACGTATTGAAAAAATGACTATCAATTTTATTATTACTATTAATATATTTTTTTTATTATTCTGTGTAACATTACGAATTCCAAGAAAGCCTAATTCAGAACTACATGGGAAATGAATTGGAGCGAACGAAAAAAAAAAAGAATCGCATGAAAATGTAACGAACCTGATCGAGAACCGGAAGTATCGACGAACCGGTGGATGCCGAGTCAGTGACTCTGGACGATGACCATTGCGAGGCTCGTACGACCTGCACCGATCTGCCGCGTCCCTGACTCTGAAATATCTCCACTTGTCTGCGAGCTCTCTGCACGACGCTTCCATCCGCCGAGTTTCTCTCCCTCGAGTCTATCACCTTTTTTTCAACAACAATTGGCAAAATCTCTATACGTTCTTCACTTTTTCTTTTCTCAACATTTTTTAGCTCTTTTGCTACTGGGAAATACGGCTCCCCCTACCGCCGTATCGTGGTGCCTCGCTCGACAATTATTCTCGAGATTCATGCGAGATGAGAATTGAGGAAAGTCGAAAGGGAAAAAGAGTAAAATTCGCACTCGAGCGTGGAAAAACGCAATTGTGGAATTCCGGAATTGCGAAGTGCGTGGCGCTAACGACGTCCTGCAAAACTTTCCAGTCTTTTTTCCGCTAAGACATTGTTCCAATAATAATAATAATAATCATTTGAAGATTGTGTTTTTTCGGACTGGCCGATTATGTGCCGGTTTCGTTCCATAATAATAATTATAAGATCCATCTACACTCTACACGATCGAGAGCTTCCTGAATTTTATGTTATTTTTTACTCTACCAACAATAATGTTAAAAATAATAATATTAATTTTAGTAAAGTTTATCGTTATTGTAACGATGATAATGGTGATAACCGCAGCAGCGACAAGAATAATAACAATGCTGATAATAATATTCTTTGAGATTGCGTATGTCCTCGACGCGAAATGTGTCATTGTCTTTTCACGATACCGATCATAAATATTGCGGCATACGATTGAGCATTCCCCTACACCAAGGTTGGCCATTTTTCTATTATAATAATAGCAATAATAAAAATATGTTTTGAAATTGTGGATTTTCTCGGCTCAAAAATGAGTCAGTTTTATTCCAAAATAATACTAATAATGATAACAACAAAGATAAAACGAACAATAACAAAAGTGTGTTAGTCAAATTGTGCATTTTACGGGCCCAAAATGATTCAGTTTCTTTCTCAGTAATAATAATAATTGTTATTGCTGATTGTTTTCGTAATTGTTATTGCTGTAATAATAACAATGGTTATCGCTAAGTGTGTTCATTACTGTTACTGTTATTGCTAAACAGTCATTGTTATTGTTCATTACTATTTTGTCCGTTATTTGTTATTGCTAACTATTATTGCCATAGTAATAATAATTGTTACTGTCAATTTTTATCGTCACTGTTATTGCTAATTGTTTTATTATTTGTTGCTGCTAATTGTTATTTTGTCTGTTATTTGTTATTTTTACTGTTTTTGCTAATTGTTTTGTTATTTGTTGTTGCTAATTGTTGTTTTGTCTGTTATTTGTTATTTTTACTGTCTTTTCTAACTGTTTTTGTTATTGTTATTGTCATAGTAATAATAATTGTTGTTGCTAATTTTTATCGTTATTGTTATTGCTAAAATAACAATAATAATATTTATTACTATTAACGCTATTTGTTTTGTTATTTGCTATTGGTAATTGTTATTTTGTCTGTTATTTGTTATCGTTACTGTTATTGCTACATAGTGTTTGCTATTGCTAATTTTTTTTTTTAAACTATTATTGTTATCGTTATTGTTATCGCTATAATAAGAAGAATAATAATAATTACTATTATTAATGATATTGTTATTGGTAATTGTTATTTTGTCTGTTATTTGTTATCGTTACTGTTATTGCTAAATAGTTTTTGCTATTGCTAATTGTTTTTTATTATTATTGTTATTGTTATTATTATGCGTATAATAACAAGAATAATAACCATTATTATTATTATTATTGTTAATTGCTTAGTTATTTGTTGTTGCTAATTGTTATTTAGTCTGTTATTCCTTATTGCTAACTGTTTTTGTTATTGTTATTATATAACAATAACCATAGTAATAATAATTGTTATTGCTAAAATAACAATAATGATAGGTGTTATTATTAATGCTATTTGTTTTGTCATTTGTAACAACAATTAACAAAAACAAATTGCCAATAGGCAATTGTTATTTGATCTGTGGTTTGTTATTGATAATTTGTCATTTGTTATTGCTAATTGTCATTTCTGGCAGTTTTTTTTATATTGCTACAGTAATAATCATAATAATCATAGTTATTGCTAATTGTTTTTGTTATTGTTATTATTATTGCTAAATAGTTGGTGTCATTGTCTTTGCTAATTGTTTTCTAAATCATTAAATAATAATAATAACTACTTTGCCATAGGATTTGGCAGCTTCCGGATTCGAAGATTGCCATCTTCCGGTCTCGATGCGCGCACGCTCGAGCATACCGGTGAGACGATCGACGTGTGACCACTCTCGTATCTCCTCTTTCTGAAACGGCACTCCCGGCGTCTCGTCGCCGAATCTGCCGGGCGACAGTACGATCTCCATTGTTCATCCACTTCGCGACTCGCTTCACTTCCGCTCACACCCCGCGCTCGTGCTCAAGGAAAGTCGCGTTCGGCTGCGTGGCAAAGAAAACAAAAACAAAACGTACGAAAATAACGAAAGTGACCTCTTCCTTCCTCCTTCGTCGGGAGCATACACAATACGTGGAGACGGAGAACTAAGATTGTCCATTCTTTTCAAGCCGTTCAGAGTGTTCGATTTGCGGAGACTCGGAATCGCCGGCGAAACGGGAAGTGACAAAAAATTATAAGCTGCGAAATGCCGCAGGTTAAGGAACAACAGTTTTCGAAAGGAGAATATAATTGAAGGGGAATGAATAAAATTGAACGTGGGCATCACGCGTACCGATTCGTATGCGTCATGTAGGTACAAATATCGGATGTGTCGAACGACGTTGTACGAACGAGACGAGGGTACGTGTTGCGTTTAGCATTTTGTGGACGTATAGACGACTACCCACGCGAGCGGATTTCGAGTCGCGATGCATGTGTAATAGGCCGGTATGGACTTTCGATTAATTTAGGTTGAACGTAGGCTCATTGTCGTATGAGCGAGCACACGAGACCTGGCCACGCGCGTGAGACACGCGCGGTGATTACGAAATTGAGCATTATAGATTCGAGAGGGAGAGGGGGAGAGGCAGGGAGAAAGGGAACGGAAGATAACGAAAGGAAGGAAAAGGGAGAGACTGAGAGGAAGGAAAAGACGTAGGAGATCGAGACAGCTTGAGTTGGAGAGAGAAAAAAAGCCAGAAAGAGAAACGTCTCTAAGAAGCGTGAACGCCCGCGCTCCCTCGTGGCAATGAGAGATACAGATTGAAGCAAGAAAAAAAAACGTTTTATGTATTCTTGACTTGGAGTTTCTTCGATTTTTTCTTGGCTCTTTCGCTCCTTGTCGTTACGGTTAAACGCTCGCGACGACCCACATGTGCGGTAGATAAGCAGCATTCCGTTATCTATATATTTATATTTTGTTTATATATATTTTATGGATTATTATTTCGTTAGTAATGAAATTTGAATTAACGGGAAACAGCTAGAGGAAAACAGAATTTTCGTGTATTTTTTCTGGGAGAACGGGGGGGGGCAGGCTTTTAAAATACTTTTTTTTTCGTATTGAAGAGTATAGTTCGACCCTTCGACTGCACACTTCCGCCACAAACCTCCGACCGCATATGGGGTCGTTCCGACCCCAGACGTCTGTCAGATCGTTGTATTTCGGTGAGTATGCATTCTTTTGCAGAGACATTTTTTGTAGTCAATTATCCTTATTTTATGGCCAAAAATTCATTTTTTAAGAAAAACAAAAATGAAGCGCCCAAACATTTATTAAAAGTGGGGGATGCGTTGAAAAATACGTGCTTGCACGAAAAATATCATAATT
Organism: Ophion costatus; assembly: GCA_951751655.1. Classification (NCBI taxonomy): domain Eukaryota; kingdom Metazoa; phylum Arthropoda; class Insecta; order Hymenoptera; family Ichneumonidae; genus Ophion; species Ophion costatus. Next base: position 47,545,955 of record OX632356.1, read on the forward strand.
TTCTGTTTTTTCAGAATACAAAAAAAATTCCTCTGAGTTTTTCAAAGAGCAAGGTTTGTTAATACGAAAAAAGACAGTATTGGCCGTCTTTCCAAAAAATATATTTGTTTGGAGGTTCGAATCAGAGCATTTTCGGTTAGTGAAAAATGGAAAAAATTGACTCGGTCGGCAAATTAATTGTTGAAAACGTATATTTTTCGGTTTTTTTTAACTTCAATGTCTTATTATTATTCACATTTACCGCAATCGACGCATAAGTACACTACCGGCGAAAAGTTTCCGGACAAAAAGTCAACAAAGTTTCGGGACGTTTTGTCATACCATTTCGCAGATAGGTGACATAAATGAATTTAATAAATGGCCTTTTGAAGGGGAGGAATTCACCTTCGTTTTTTTTGTTTGAAAATTTTTCCTATTTTTTTTACGGCCGGTACCCTTTTTTGAAAACGGTAATTTTTCAGCTCTTTTTTGTTCCTTTTCCGGTAGTCCCCGCGTTTACAGACAATTTTTTTAATGCATTTTTCTTACCGAAATCATGAGGGGGAAACCTCGAGCTTCGATTTTTTTTTTTTTTTTAATCTTCGTACGATTTTCTCCCAAAGATATTTGGATTAAAAAAAAGAGAGAATTTAAAAAATAACGTGTAACGCGAAAATAATGAGGATTCAAGGAAAACTTCAAGATGGTAAAAGGTAAAATCGATTTTCGTTGAGCTCGTGAGAATTTTTTCGGATTTTTTGTCGAATGTTTTTTTCTCACCTATATGCGGAAAAATATCAGATTATTTAATTACCGTAACTCGAGAAGGGGTTCGTGGTAACATTTCGAGAGAGGAAAAAATTGTATTTTTCTATTTTCAGGGCAATAGAATTATTTTAGATCATTTTTCGACATTTTTCCGCGTTACGATTTTATAGGTTTCTAGTCACATCGGTCGATTGATTTCAACCGATTCTATTGCGATGAAAATAGAAAAAAAGGAAGCCAAATAGATGACCTTATTTTGCGATACAGTCAGTTGAAAAAAATATGGTATCGAAGTTTGCAACGTTGGAACGCAAGGAAAAGATGTTTTTTTAAATAACATTATAATAAATAAATAAATTTTCCTTATTGTACAATTTTTTCTTTGGGACATTTAGCCTGCTAAAATTACTGTAAAATTGTTGAATATCCTTACTAGGGATCCATAAACTAAGCCAGCAAAAAAAGAGTCCAGGAAGTAATGCAATTAAAGAAATGAAAAAATACAGAAGAATTTTCGTTGCATTCCAACGATGCAAATTCCAACATCATAAAAAAATGGGGTCAAAATAACCCGGTGTGCAGTCGAAGGGATCGTAGATTTAGCAATTTTCTTAAATTGAAAATATTAACGAATGTTCTGGATACAATGGTTTGTGCAGAGCACTGTTTGGAAAACGTCCTTCACGATGACCACTGCTGCTCGGAAACAAATCGAAAAAAAAAATAAACGCATTTAATTTTTGCATAAAATTATCTAGTGCTTGGAAAAGAGATTTAATAAAATTTTGTTTTTGAAAAAATGGCCGCCGTCCAATGCGAAAAGATCGATATTTTTGGTGAAAAGAGGCTCTATTTTCGTTCATAAAAAAAATTAAGCAACGAAAACAAAATTCCTTCGTCAAGCACTGCTTTCCGATATGTGAAAAAAGCGTGTAAAATTTAAAGTTGATCAGTGCAGTGTTCTTTGACATATCATAGTCAACGATTTCGGAAAAGTCATTTTGAGAAAAGTGCGTTTAAAGTTCGCCGGTTCGCGACGATGATAATAATGATAATAGTAACAATAAAAATGTGTTTGTATGAAATATTTATTTCCCATCAGCATGCCTATCTAAAATAACATTTTTAATAAAATAAAATATTTCTTTCCCATCGGCATAAATATATAGAATAAAATTCTTAATGAAATAAAATATTTATCTCCCATCAGCGTTGCGAAATGCATTTTTCTAATTATTATTATCGCAGGATATATTTATAGGAAAAATTGTAATGACAAACTCTCACGGATAATACTATTTCGTATATAAAAAAAAATGTTTAAATCGTTTCTCTCTCTCTCTTCCTCTCTCTTTTTATACGTCTGTTTATAACTGTTAAGTGAACTCAAGGCCGATTCTCGCCCACGCGATTTTCAACCCACGATATTAGGATAGCACATCCTCCTCCGTAATAATAAAACTCGATGGAATTGTGCAACTTTTCCCGTCTCGCGGAAAGTGCATCGGTCAATAGAGAAGTACAAATTTACTCAGTTTATTTACACGTAAAGTATTGATTTCTCGATAAATAATTTTTTTAATTCTCATTTTACATTCCATCACAATTATTATTATTATTTCAAAATTCTCATTTTATATTCCATGACTATTATTATTATTATTATTATATCTATAATAATGATGATGATTATTATTATTATTGCTTATACTATTCACTTTACTTGTATTCCTTTTTTATGATTATTAATGTATTATTTTCATTATTATCCCGTGCTTGTTGCTTCATATAATATTAATTCAAAAATTGAAGTACAGGGCACGAGTGCGATTATAGAAATTGAATGCTTCGTCCCACCTGCTAATAATAAATTGCGTAAGCTCAAAAACAAAAAGCGTAACTTTTACACGCAATCTTTCGAGGTTGAGACGTGTTTTTATTACGTCTCTTTTTTTTTAGTTTTTTTTTGTTGTTGATGATTCAACGATTTTTACGCTTAAGCTAACCATTTCGCAATGAGAAATCGTGACCGATGATCGAGCATTTCCTGCATCGAATAGCGACGCTGACGAATTACCGTTTGATCGTCAACGTTGAGGAGGGAGGGAGAGGGAGAGGCGAAGAGAGAGAGAGAGAGAGAGATATGCCAGTCTTATCCATAAAAGGTAAATTCAATGAGTGGACCTATATAGCTATATAGCTACAGAGCCAGATAGAGAGAAATTTCACAAACGCGTGTATTTCCACACACACCGTCTGCAGTACGATAGTGCACAATAAGATCGACGGAAAACGATATTTTTGACACAATTCTACGAAATTGCACCATCTCGGAAAACTTTGCCGTGCAATTCGAAAATTCCATATGGCCGCCTAGGGTACCAAAAGTGACGTGACTTCGCGCAAAAATGGTACTCGTTGGTTTTCGGGGTGGCAAATAATGACCGAATGCCGTCAAAGTGGGGAAGAACTTGGAGAAGGTGTTGAAGGATATGGGGATAGAAGACAGTGTAGTAACAATGATAAGAGAACGAAGGGAAGTGGATAGAATAGATGAAAAAATGAAAAAAGGTTTAGAATGCCTAAAAAAGAACATTTCGGACAACGAAAGAATAGGAAAATCGTCATATAATGGCAATTATAAATATATCGTGGAAAATGAGGAAAGGCCATGGAAGTACTGGGTGGAAGGGGGTGTGAAGGGTAGAGATGAAGAAATGTGGGCAAGTATATGTACCTTTGGGTTGGAAAATCGTAATGTGGCCATTTTTTTCGGGCCTCTAGGTAGATGTAGCCCCTTAAGCTTGTTTTGTTCAAAACGAACAAAACATTTATTTTCATTATTATTCAAAACGGTCTTTTTAGCCAATTCTTGCAAAAATTCGGAAAACGCTCGAGCGATTTATCTGAATCCAAATCGAATTGAAAAATTTGAGCTATCCGAAGAAAATTCATTTTCATTGCACTCAAATGATGCAAACTTCAACATCGGAGACCTCAGTCCCACGAGATTTTTTATCTTGAAGTTTGCATCGTTGGAATGCAACCACAATTATTTTTTATACATTTATTTCCTCGTTTTTATTGCTTTATAAAATCTCTTCTTCCATATTTAAATTATAGAGCTCGGAATCAGTGACTTAAAATATTATTGAGGCGTTTTTGGGACGGAGATTGGCAAAGAAAAATTGAGCAATTAAAAAATAACAATTTCCATTGCATTCGAACGGTGCAAGTTTCAATCTCATCGCAACTTACCGAAGCGGTCGCGATATTGAGAAAAAGGAATCGCGAGGACGCGGTCGTGACGTGGGGCGGATCTTGAATTCTCAAGTTTCACATTGGTGGTCTTGTTGCAAAAGAGGCCACAGCCGGTCTCTGCCCTCTCGTCAATGACCCTGCAGTATGATTGTGATATATATATATATATATATATATAACAAAGAGATCGAGGAGGATGCGCCTTAAGGAGGTTGGAGGAGTCCAGTTGAGTCAAGGGGTTACGTGGGTTTGAAAATTTCAAAAAATCCATTTAAAAATGTTTATTATTTAATAGTACAATATGGCTAGAAAATTCTCCCAAAGTTTTGAGTCAACCGCAGTAAAAGTCTAGGAGAGACAGAGAGAGAGAGCCTTTGGGAAGTTGCCCCGTTGGGAAAGACCATCCGGAAGCGACGCAGGTATATTTTTCTCAAAAAACTATTTTCGAAGTCGGTAGACACGATTTCTCAAAAACTAATGCAACGATCTTGTTGAAATTTTGCACACTTCTTCAAAATAGCATTGACTAGTGATTGGACGAAGGTTTTTTTTTTCGATTACAACTAACTTTACAAGGCATACGTAGTGTAAATTGTACCAAAAATTGAACTATTTTGCATACAACTCTGGCAAAAATTCAAATTTCAATTTTTTTTCTAAATCCTTCGTTCAATTACGAGCTATACTTATTAGGGTGGCCGTTATTTGGGCTTTGGCGAAAAAAATTCGATGCTACCCCAAAAACATAATCAAGGTATATAAAAAAATATCTGTGTAAAGTTTGGAGGCGCTCGGAAAATTGGAACACGCGCCACCGAGCGATTGAAATTTTAAATGTAAAATGCATATATTTATCCCGCCCATCAATGATTTTTTTCTTCCGAGTATAATTTTGATGAGAAAAATTTGAAACTTGGTACACTTATTGTGCATATTATGGTGTACAAAACCAATTTTTTTCATTTATAATTTTGTAAATGACAAGCTCTGTAGAGATGCCCATATTTCGTTTTTTTAAGTATTTGTTTTCATATAAATTTCAAATAAAATAAAAAATAAATTTTCAGTTCGAAAATGTAATGTCTGCAGGGAAGAAGACATAGAATATTTTTTTTTTCGTAATACATATTTACAAGCTATCGTTGTTTGCACCGTTATAAGAGCTGTGTTGTGTTCGCTGTAGTGTATAATATGTAGTGTATAGTGTATATAGTGTATAACGATTATTTTTTATTTTATTTGAAATTTATTTGAAAACAAATATTAAAAAACGAAATGTGGGTATCTCTACAGAGCTTGTCATTAACAAAATTACGAATGAAAAAAATGGAAAAATTTGGTTTTGTACGCCATACTATGCACAACAAGTGTACCAAGTTTCAAATTTGTCTCATTAATATTATACTCGGAAAAAAATCATTCATGCGCGGGATTTCAATCGCACGGTGGCGCGTGTTCCAATTTTCTGAGCGCCTGCAAACTTTGCACAGATTTTTTTTGATACACCTTGATTATGTTTTTGGGGTGGCATCGAATTTTTTTCGCCAAATCCCAAATAACGGCCACCCTAATTCTTATCTACTAACAGAAAAAAATGGTTTTCTAAGTTCAGATAAAGCTATCATGAGTTATCCTGACCACCAAGACACTTTTTTTAAGGGTCTCCCCATTTCATCCAAATTTTTTCCAAATTTTCGGATGAAATTTAAAAAAAATAGTCTTGATATGTTGCTCTTCTATGTGCTTAACATTTTGAATACAATAATTTATATATTATGTTTTTTTTAAATAGAGGAAATATGTGCTCAACATTTTGAACAAAATAATTTATATATTATATATTTTTTAAATAGAGAAAATATGCTTCTTTTTCAGCTTCGAAACCCACGTAACCCATTAAATAACGGTTCGTGATTTTTTTTTCAATGAATCTCAACAAATGGCATTCGAGGTATAGATTTATTCGGTAGATGGTAATGTTTAATAAACTATACCGTTAAAGGGCAAAATAATGCATTTTTATATTACGTGAATAAGAAAAACTTTTGTGACACTACCAACTTGAAAAAGTATAACATTATCGATGATTATTATGAAAAAAGTGCGCCAGTGAATGTTTTATACAACTCAGAATGATATGTTGAGTTATTTATAACTATGCCTATTTACATTGATGTCACGAGATTATTTATTATCACCATTAATTAATATTAAGTGTTGCCGACATACGGCAACATCTCGGACATTTAGGTTGATTCTTCATTCGCCAGCCAAGATTCATAAACTTTTATCGCACCTTGATGAGTCAATGTAAAGACCCAGTATAGTCTTGACGATAACAAATACGAGGTTTGTTAAAAAAATAAGTTGACTTTTCAAATTTCGCGGGCTACGTACATTCGATTTACGATTTTTCTTTGTTATGTTGGTACACGTGTCCCCAACATATGTTGACATTATCAGGCATTTTGCATATTTAGTTTGTTTTTGACAGATATAAAGGTTAGACGTGTTTTGGTGTGCTTGGCGATTTTTTGCTATCGAATTGACCCCTACCACTAGGGGTCGAAAATGAGAGGTTTCCAAGATATGGTGGCTTAAGGGACTATACCAGTGTGACACTTTCAAAAAATCGATTTTTTTTCCTTGTTCGACAGTTTATACTTTCAAGAATATCCTGTAAAAATTTCAAGGCCGTATCTCTAATACTCTCCGAATGGCAGCCTTCTAAAGAGCAACCTCGTAGGTATAAAATCGTAAAATCGATACTTAAATCTTCAAACGCATTTTTCTCGAAATGAGATTTTTCAAATTTGCTGACATTGTAACTCAAAGAGCAATTATCCGATTGACTCGAAATTGGAACTGAGTACTCTTGAATATATTTACTCTACAATAACGTAGGATATTTTTGATTGGATGAAAATTGACGATTTGGCATTGAAAAAAACGACCATTTTATAGGCAAGAAAACAGACTTTTTTTTCATAACTACGCCATTTTGTTAGATTTTGATACTTTTCGAAAATCCTACGTCATTGTACAGGAAATACCTTCCAGTTTAACGGCATTGTTCCCTTTTTCGCTCTCGGCTACTCAATCGGCCGGAATCATGTCAGCAGTGAAGAAACTTTTTTTGGCGCCTCCGAAGGCAGCGTATAAGTCGTTCGGATCTCAATATTTCTCTATGAAAAAATTATGTAATATAAGTCAAATATAGCCAAATATATTCTTAATTTTCCGAAACATTTAATTGAGTACTTTTCTTCCAAAAAATTCCAAGAAATCGCCCAAATTTTTAACGTTCACACAAGCCCTTAAATATTTTCAAATAAAATATCACATTTGTTACCAAAAACAAATAATTGTAAAGTAACTCCTCGACTCTAGGCACTGAATTGATACTTTTCTGAAAGCTTATATAGATTCGTTTGTTCCAAATGTACAGCTTTCGCTTTTTACAATACCCCTCCTCTTTCCACTTTTCATTACATGTTTTCTTAATTTAGCGCCACTTAAATACTACTTATGAACTAAATACTAATTCATGTGCCCCTCTGAAAGCATGATATGATTTGAAATGATGATCATGATATGAAAGCATGATATGATGATTCGTGAGATATGGGTGATCACTTTAAAAAACAGGACACCCGAAATTCTCATAACTTCAGGTATAAAAGATCTAAATTGGCAGGACTGATTGATCCCTATATTTTTATACATTTATCATAAATCGGCGAGAATTTTTCGAAATAAATGTATAATACTTGGCATACAAATTACGGAAATGAGTCCGTCATGTCATGACCTTTCTGCGAAGGTACAAGGGTTATCAGCTTTTTCACGGGCTTGTACAAAAATACCATAAACTGAGCAGGTAACAGATTTTCTAGAAGCATGCCTTAACTAGTGCCGTCTTTCTATTGTCATTTTCGACGCATAGTCGACAGGTTCATTTTTGCAAATTACCTCTAGTATAAGCCCTCTGAAGAAATAGTTTGGATTAACAATCACTCACACACTATTAGGGTTCACTTAATGACCATATAGGGCTTATAGTTGCGAGGAAAACGCTTTTTTTCAAAAATCGTGCGACAGAAATTGGCCAAGATATTTTCGTTCGGTGCAACGTTGAGTAAAACAACAGGACAGTAGTTGCTCCTTCGCAATTTTTCTTTCTTTAGATATTAAATAATAAACGAAAATTATTGAATCATATTATCGATTTGCAAAGCGCGTCTCCGTGTTCATTATTTTTTACCGAAAAAGAAAATTTGGACGTGGAAAAAGAAACTATCGGTCGTTTTATTTTCCAAATATAAATCACGAAACGGATGAAACTTTGGGGCGGGATTGGGCGCAAAGTTAAACGACTGTTGCTCAGAGAAATACTTTATAGTTGACGAGCGTGTTCGCGTGGAAAATTCTTTCGTGTGCAGCAGCGATCTGAGTGAAAATAACGAGAAGTCCACGCTCAACATTCGCGTCTCTCTCTCTCTCTCTCTCTCTCTCTCTCTCTCTCTCTCTCTCTCTCTCTCTCTCTCTCTCTCTCTCTCCGAATATTAGCATGTGTTATGAGGAAAACTTTTTCACACTATTGTAGCGCGAGGCCTACGTTAAGATTACGCGAAAAACATTATCCGTCTCTCTCGCCCTGTCGTCCAGGCCGCTATAGCCATTTCCCTCTTACCCAAGTTTCTTAAACATCACACAAACCTTATCCTGATGTCAAGTTTCGTCATCTACGCTTCAGCTCCCACTGCAAGTTCCAACTATTTTTCGACGTAAATGAATCTTTCGTGACAAAAAGATTTCAGCGCAAAAATTTATCGGCGGAGAGGGGGGTGCAAAAAGTGTAGATCTTTTTTGAAAATTCGGATCCCTATCTGAAAGTAGTTGATTTTTGAGACTGTTTTGAGAAGTAAGTTGGATCTAAATAGGTAGATCTCGATAGATAAATATATCTAGATAGGTAAATAGATCTAAATAGATATATGGATTTAGGTAGATATACAGCTCTAGATAGATAGATAGATCTACATAGATAGATAGATGTAGATAGATAGATCTACATAGATAGATAGATGTAGATAGATATATCTAGATAGATAGATAGATCTAGATCGATAGATACATCTAGATAGGTAGATAGATAGATAGATAGATCGATCTAGATACATAGATAGATCTAAGATAAACAGATGCATCTAGATAGGTAAATAGATCTATATCGATAGAAAAATCTAGGTAGATGTATTGATCTAGATAGATAGATCTCGATAGATAGATAGTTCTAGATAGATAGATAGATCTCGATATATAGATGGATCTCGATAGATAGGTAGATCTAGACAGATAGACAGATATACCTCGATAGATATGCCAAGCTCTAGTTAGATAGATGGATAGATAGAACTAGATACATCGCGATTCATCAGTAGATAAATAGTTAGATGAGTATGCAGATAGATAAATAGTTAGTTAGGTAAATATGCAGATGGATTTTGAATTAGACGGATAGATATTTAGATAAATCGATGGGTATTAGATTGGATAGATTGAGCCTGTTCTTCGACAGACCTTGTCATCGACCGAGCCACTGTCACCATAAATCAAACATTTGAGTTGAAACAAAATGTTTGAAAACGAAATTCGAAAAACATTTTGTTTCTTTTTAATTCTCTGCAGTTCCAAGTCATGTTTTCGTAGCTACCCTTTATTCTCGCCCCCTTTCTTTATTACTCCCCCCACGCTCCTTTTCGCCCTCTCTCGACGTTTGACCGAGACGCGGCGCTTTGCGGAGGGTCACTGCACGAATTTCGCCGATAAGGCACACGCGAGAGGAGACAAAGCGGAAACAAACCGGTCTCGGAACGTATTATCGCTATTATATATATATATATATATATATATATATATACATGAAGGCATGATCGAATAAAACGAATAAAAGCCCGCCGGCGTACCTAACGTGACTCACTTTGCCTCGCTGAACAGCCACCGGCACGCGTTCTTTTTTTGTTGTTGTTTTCTCTTTCCTCCCAATATACTCGGCAAAACGTGTTGAAAAAATAAAATAAAAAACCCGGATTTTCGATGCGATGAGAATGTCGGGGGAACATGCCCCCTCACACACGACACACGGGATCGCGATTATTTCCAGTCAGTAAGTCACAATAGCATTATTTGCCGGGCGGAAATAGTGTCCGAGTCGCGTGTGCCGAAAGACCAATGTCAACAAGAATGAATTTCTGGTGGGAGCTGAATGACGCGAGGTTAAAAGAAAATTTTAACAAACCGACGAGATCTTTTTTAAAGTTGTCGGCTTGTTGAGCACGAAAATATATCGTGAACTAGTTGAAAAGGAACACGACCGATCTCGAGGGAAAGAGAACGAACCGTGCACCATGAGCGCGGATTCTTGACTGCGAGATACACCGTAGCTACGGCGAAAGAGAGAGAGAGAGAGAGAGAGAGAGAGAGAGAGAGAGAGAGAGAGAGTAGACTGAAAAAAGGATATATAAATATATATACACGCTGGAGCTGCCGAGCTGATCCGTTGTCCGAATGTACCAATCCGGTTCTCCATCGTTCTTTCCTCCCTGATTCTTTTTGCTTCCCTCCCGCTCGCCGTCTTGCCCTCTCCTGATCGAGCTCGCTTATGGCGAGGTGAAAGAATTGCCGGGAGAGCGCGGCGTCAAGGATAAAAATTGGTGTACCCCGACCTCGGTCCATCCTCAGGGTCCAATCTCCAGAGCGAGATGGACAGAGAGAGACAGAGAGAAAGAGAGAGAGAGGCGGAGAGAAAGGGACAAAGAGAAAAACCTCGGAAGAAAGAGAAGGCGAGGAGAGGAAGCGGACAAAAGGGAGAGAACAGAGAGAAAGGAGAGAGAGAGAACACAAGCCGTAAAAGCCTTTCATTTTGGTCATGCATGCAATCCTACCGAACGAAGAACCATATCGCGTATCCTTGAAGAGAACGCGCGCTCTATATGTGTGCCAAAGTCACGGGACGCCACGCTACGTTGCATATCATCAGCGGAGGATAAGCGTCCGCCATTGGTCTGTCGTCGCTGAGCAGTGCCCCCCGGAAAATCTTCTACTTGCAGTCAAATGTTATTTTCACCGTGCCGTTTTGGGTCGCCGATCTTTCGGTGGAGATCGGGGTGGAATTGCGTCTAGCTGAAATTTTGGAAAATGTCGATTTTTTGCCTTCGACGAATTCTCAAAATGTGAGGCTATCAAAAATATGCTCAAAATTTCACGTCGAGCCGGTCATAGGTGAGGGAGTTGTGGACGCTGATAGAGAGGTTATGAAAACCGGCGAATGTTGAACGCGTTTTTCTCAAAATGACTTTTTCAAAATCGGTGACGACGATATCGCACAATTAGTGCACTGATGGACTTTAAATTTTACAAGCTTCTTTTACATCCCGATAAGCGGTGCTTAAACGAAGGAATTTTTTTACGCAACTTTTTTTTTTGAGGAAAATTCACTTTGGATTGCGGCTGTTTTTTCAAAAATGAATATTTTATTAAATTCTTCTTCCGGACAGTGGATTATTTCATGCTAAAACTAAATGCGTGCTGAATAAGAACGTTTTTACAAGGTTTTATTTAATTTGCTTCGTTCGTATGTCTGTCCTCTCGGTACAAAATTTGTAATCCATTTTTTAAGCACTTGATGACATCCGTTTGAGCTGGAATTTGGCATTGTGAGTTTGGTGACAATGCAATAATATGGTACCATGCGGCTGGTCTGATGATGGATGTGGGAGGTGGGCAATGCAACATTGCATCACTTCATTGCATCAATTTCATTGCACATGGTAACGAGAGTCTGATAATGATGGTGGGAGGTGCGAACCGAAATTTCCTAATGGCAAATGGTAGGACAATCGAGTTTGGGCTCATTAACTTTGTTGACTCGAGCACTATTTATAATTACACTGTTATAAAGTTTCTCGCGAAACCTTTATAACCTAAGGCAAGGTTTTTTATTACGCCGACGTTCGAATGACATGGGGGTCTGGCATGGCAAATAAATAAACAAATTCTAATACTATAAAGTATAAAATAAAGCAAACGTAAAATAACTTTTTTAAAACAAGCTTTTATTTAAAAGGTACTGTACTAAAAAGTTAAAAAAAAACTTAAGTAAAATTGAAAATCAAAACAGTATAACTACAAAAAAGTCCCTTGGCCACTCATCATAGGTGCAAGTGCTTAAAAGGTGCATAAACGTAGATATTTTGAAAATATGAAATATAAACTTTAAAAGCTTGAGGCGTCAAACGTCACAAGTGCTAATACTATTTGAAAGTTTCTAAAAAAAGCCTCAAGCTTTTTACATTTATATTTCCGATTTTTTAAATACCTACGTTTATGTACTTTCTAAGTACTTACATCTATGAGTGAACATGAAAGGCACTTTTCTGTAGTTATACTGTTTTTATTTCCATTTTCACTGAACATTATTTTTTACTTTCTAGTACAGTACCTTTTAAATAAAAGCTTGCTTAAAAAAAATATTTTTCAAGTAGCGGTCTGCCCATAATCATTGTATCTACCATATTTAACAATATTTTTCAACACAAAAATTGTATTAGGACGTTCAATAAGTTCACGCTGTTTTCCAGCAGATGGCGTTGCCAGAACTGTCTCTCTCTCTCTCTACCCTTCCTCTTCAATTATCAAGCAAACCGCATTATCTGGACATTTTTCTTTATTCGTTCGTTTCTTTTTTTTGTGTTCGTTTGTTGCCGTTTGTTAGTATGAAGGTTTTGTTCGTTTATATATATGCTTGTTTTTGTACTTGTAATTAAGGTAGTCCTATCGACAAGCTTCAATTCATAGGATATTCGTAATTTTTTTTTGACTTTCGCTAAATATATTAATAATCGTCTCTGCAAAATTGCAGGGTTGGTTATCGACCTTATTACAGAGAAAGAAAATATAAAAATTGCGTACTTTTGTGAAGGAATCCCGAGACGACGTACAAAAACCCAATTTCCGGTCGCTACAAAAGTGTATACAATAGTGAGAATCCGTCGGATTCTTGAAAATAATCAGATTTACATACTCAACACTTATAGTAATCCAATGCTCTCGGAAAAAAAGTACGCTTATTGACCTAATTTTCATGTAATATCAAGTTTAACTTGAACTTCCGGTATTGGATTTATTACCACTTGCTACGATAAAGAGGCGTGACAGCAAGGCAACAGCTGACTGTAGTCGTAACCTCATCTCACTCATTCGACTTTCCACACATATTTCTTGACAGATCGACGTTGAAAAGCATGGAGGTCAAACTCGCCTGAATGAGTAAAAAGAGACGGAGAATAGCACCAATGTTGCCACATATCAAAGCTAAAAATACTACGCGAATTGATGGAGTAGCTATTTTTTCATTTTTCTAATTAAATGTGAACATTCAATAAACTGTTTACAAACGGAAAATGTTTGTTGTTACAAATTCTTTTTTTGCATATATTAAAAATATAACTTGTACAGGTCTCAAGTATGCTCAGTGTGAAGCGATAGGATCAACTGCACAACGCAATGCTCAATGGCATAAATCAGATTCCACAGTTCACCGTGTTTCTGTGAAAGATTCATCGAAATCGATACAGTAGTTCTTGAGTTATAAATACCCAACGTACATACAGACGAATTTTTTCACTTAGTATAATTAATGAAAACAACCTGTAAACTAACACGACGAAAAAAACTACAGACAAATTATGTTAATTCATTCGATTTATTTGCTTATAACAGCCTCAGTATAGCCGGTGCCCCTACCCCTATCTCCCTAGTTACTTTTTCGGGACAGCAAGTTGGACAATCATGCCGTCCGTCCCCCGAAAATCGTAGCTGATCGATTATCAAAATCCCATATACACGGCTCATAGCCTTTCGCTCGTTAAACCTTCACCTTCAAATTCCCCGAGACCTTCGAAGAACAGACGTCGTTCTCCGTTCTCCCGTGCGTCAATAAGTGTGTGTGTATGCGTGTGTGCGCATTTTTTTCTCCTTGCCGAACAAAAGCTTCATCAACGTATCATTTATCGAAACTCATATCGCGTGTGTTTTGCCGCGCTGTAATATAATTTCGCGAAAAAAAAAACGAACTTCAGACGGTGATGAGAGGATCGGCGTCTTTTTCGGAAACGTTCACTCTCACGCAATCGCCGAGACTCGAGGCCAATATGCCGGAAAAGACTTTGAGATAGCCGCGCTCCGAATCCGAATGATTGGTGAGTATAACGTGAACGTTTTGGTGTACGGCGTCGAGAAGATCGTGATGCAACATCTCACCGGTAACGTAAAGATCGGCCGTCACGTTTTTCAGAATGGAAGAGCCCGAACCCGCGCAAACCGCTATCGTATTGATCGGCTTGTCTAAACGGTCGAAAAAGAAGGTTGCGTGAAAAAAGTTGGTCTCTCATCTTCCCTCTTCTTCTCTCTCTTGCTCTTTCGTGATGTTTTCATAATTTTGGTAATTCAATTACTTTTCAATTCGGTAATTACATGCAGTTTGAGGACTTTACCAAAAAACGACGAGAATGTTCTTTTTTTCACCGTGAATTTGTTTATTCCATTATATTGAGTGATGCTCCATCGGGGGCCGCTGACACTTCCTTTTATTCCATAAGTTGTGGGGGTTTTTTCCGTTACTTAGTTTTTGTTTTATAGGCAAAATAATAACTAATTTTTGGCCCAAAAATCACTATTTATGTTCAAACGTCCGCCATTTTGTCATAAATCGATATTTTCAAAATCAGCTAGGACAAAGTACTAGATAATGGTGGATGGATAACCACAAAAAACCTCAAGGCAATCGGTTCATTGGTTTTCGAGAAATTTTGGGTACCGATTTTTTTACGACGCTCCAAGGATCATACAATATCCTTGTATATTTTTTATATTATTGAATAAAGAAAATTAAACATATTTTTGAATGTATATACTTTTAGATGATTAAAACTCCAATCCGAAATTTCAAATAGTTTTCCTTGAAAAAATTTAGAAAAATGACCCTTTTTCCGGCTCCTAGGTGTATATCTGTCCTTAAAGCAGCTCGAGGCAAAAACAAATTCCGTCGTTTTCCGGAGAAGTTCTCAAAGTGCATAATTACCTGTTATTTACCTGAATCAATGGCACGGGCGATTCTCACGTTGGCCAGGCCCGTTCGAAGCTTTACCGAATCTACGGCCTCTGCAGTTGAAATTGGTCGTTTCAATTGGCAAATTCTGCCCATACCGTTGACGGGATTCGTACCAGGCTCTATTGGCTTACTGCTCTGGATATCTGAATGGAAGAAGACAGGAGGCAGGGTTAATGGAGCGATCAAATTCTCTATCAGTGTTCCATAGTTGAGGGGTGAAGGCAGAAGATACCTTCAGGCAAGAAAAAGAGTTGCTGATTTTCTAAATTTTTTCAAGGGGTTATAGACAGTTAAAATTTTCGAAAAAATCAATTTTTTTACATTATATTTTCGTAATGCACATATATTCAAGTACACACACAGAAATTTTTTTGTCAATCCGGCGACGATTCTCGAAGTTACACGCACATTTGTAATGACGCGTCAGACTATATGTGAAATGCTTTTGAAACTTTAAACGCGTTTTTTTCAAAACGGTGTCTGAAGTCGGTGAACGAGATTTCTCGGAAACGGTTGAACCGATCGGTCTCAAATTTTAACACAATCTTCTCAAGTATATTTTTTAGTAATTAATCGAAGGTTTTTTCTCACCTATATATTCCATTTTATAAACAATTTAAGGCCTAAATTGTTGTCAAAAATCGATTTTTTTTAGAAGCCGCCATTTTGTCAAAAATTATTATTTTGCTTATACCTTCGATCAATTACAAGATAATCCATTATATCAACGAAATATTTTTGGTTTTTTTTCGCCTTTTTTTAGAGGTGCTCCCGGAGATCAGCCATAGGAGTTTTCAAAACAATTATTTTTACAAATAAAAAATGTTAAAATACAGATAAAAGTTACCATAATATTTGTACACATTGTTACGTTAATAGATTTGAAAGTCTTATCAAGAAAAATTCTTGAAAAATCGATCTTTTTCGGCCTTCTGACTGTATATAACCCCTCAAAGGCAACATTTCTTCACTGCTTTTGAGACCTAGGGGATGTCTTGTTACTCCTTTTAGCTGTTACACGGTATTTTGAAAATGTATTAATATTTAAAAATGGCGGAGGTATTGTACGGTCTTCTAATCTGCATTTTCAAAACTGGCGTGACTATAGCTAAAAAAACTAATCGATCGATTCTGATGAAATTTGGCATTAATCTTTCTAACCTTCTATTCTAAAACATGGCCCTAAATGTTTCAAAAAGTCAAACAATTTATTATTTTTCTACTTATTTTTCTATTGCAAAAGTGTAGCCATTTTTTTTGGACAATTCAATCTTTTTCTTTCAAATCGTAGCATTTCGTCGATTTTTAACATAGGGCTGTCCATATATTATGTCATCGATTTTTTGCTGCTTTTTTTACGCCCCCCCCCCCCCCCCCACTCGATTAAAAAAGGTCATTTTTCTGAATTTTTTCAGGGAAAACTATTTGAAATTTCGAATTGGGGTTTTAATTATCTAAAAGTATATACATTAAAAAATGTGTTTTATTTTCTTTATTTAAAAATATGAAAAATATACAAGGATATTGTATGATCCTTCGAGCGTCGTAAAAAAATTCGGTACCCAAAATTTCTCGAAAACCAATGAACCGATTGCCTTGAGGTTTTTTTGCGGTTATTCTATACACCATTATCTAGTACTTGTCATAGCCGATTTTGAAAATATCGATTTATGACAAAATGGCGGACGTTTGAGCATAAATAGTGATTTTCGGGCCAAAAATTAGTTATTATTTTGCCTATATAACAAAAACTAAGTAACGGAAAAAAAATCCCATGACAAGTACTAGATAATGGTGTATAGAATAACCACAAAAAACCTCAAGGTAATCGGTTCATTGGTTTTCGAGAAATTTTAGGTACCGATTTTTTTACGACGCTGCAAGGATCATGCAACATCCTTGTATATTTTTGATATTTTTAAATGAAGAAAATTAAACATATTTTTGAATGTATATACTTTTAGATAATTAAAACCCCAATGCGAAATTTGGAATAGTTTTCCTTGAAAAAATTCACAAAAACGACCTTTTTCCGGCTCTTAGGTGTATATCTGCCCTTAAGGGGGGATTGTCTTTTTTTCGCAAAATTTACCGCTTTTTGGGAATTTTTTTGTGAAGAAAGTATACAACGGAAAACTTGTGAAACTTGGCATATAGTTTTATTGATCTGTTTACTACATACAAAAAAAATTTTAAACAATTTCATCAAAAAATCCGCCTCCCACCCCCCTCGACGCGCGATGGTCCTTTTTTGATGGTGTGCACGATTTCTCAAAAACTATTCAACCGATTGCCTTCAAATTTGGACAGAACGCTCAGCTGACATCCTTTTATCGTTTGATGAAGCAAAAAAGCAATACGTTGAATAGTTTTTTATTTATAACAAAAAATCGATCAATTTTTTTCGAAAAATCGATACTTCAAGTTCAAAACGTCACCAAATCATCAATTTTTTTTTCCCTTCATCGAACGATAGCTATATGTGTCTAAAGTAAAATGCTTTTTGGGTTTTTGTTGCAGGATGAACGTGAAGGCTGTAATCGTGCACACCATCAAAAAAGGACCATCGCGCGTCGAGGGGGGTGGGAGGCGGATTTTTTGATGAAATTGTTTAAAAAATTTTTTGTATGTAGTAAACAGATCAATAAAACTATATGCCAAGTTTCACAAGTTTTCCGTTGTATACTTTCTTCACAAAAAAATTCCCAAAAAGCGGTAAATTTTGCGAAAAAAAAAGACAATCCCCCCTTAACGAAAGAAAAATCTTCCCCTTTTGCAGATTAATAAAAGTAACCCATGTAATAGCCAAAAGTAGTAGCAAATCGTACCCTAAGTCTGAAAACTGGTGAAGAAATCGTTCCGTTTAGAAAAAACGATGAAAATCCGCAATTTTTTCCTCGCCCAAAGGTATCTCCCTCCTTAATGAATTATCATCTTCGTGGTTCGCATATTAATGTACATACGTAATGTTTATTTACACTGGTTCAAGGCTCGGTGCGGTAAATTCATTTTATATTAAGGAGTTGGGCTGGTGTAAACATTCAAATAATTCGATAATCACTCGAGGCAACTCGAATTGAAGAGAAAGGTCCAACATATGGTGCAGGAATCGCAGATTAAAGGCAAACTTATCATCACAACGATAGAGCTGCTGGTCAAATTTTGAACGCGTTTCTCCCGACACTATGTTTTTAAAAATGGTGTTTGATTGATTTGAGGTTTTGGTATACTTATTCAGTGTAACAGTAGTTCAGTCTTCACTGACGTTTTTCTTAACATTTTTTTCTTCATAAGTTATAAAGAATAATGATGTCATTTTTCCTGGAGAAAATGACTTTTTTAAACACTTTCTTGAAGATTCAAAGACGATAACAAAAAAGCTCGGTCAAGTCTTAAAGAATATCAAGAAAAAAAGCTCTTTTTTGTTTCCAATCAACTGAGTAGCCGAAATTAAGCACACCGTTGAGCCACTCACGTTCAAAGATCGATCACGAGATCGTTTATAACTTCTTTGATTATTAATACTTATTAGTGAAATTTGGTACACAACTTCGTTAATGCGTATACAAATAAATGTCCAAACGATTTTTCAATCACCTTACTTATTCCTTCGAAATTATTTTTTTTGAATAACCCTAATTGTTGGGTCGTGACGGCAGCCTAACCTCTTAATAGAATTATACGTATTACCATTGAGGATGATAGTAATATACGCACCGAATGATTCAGCGAGCCAATCATTGACTCCTCCCTTTATCGAGTCGAAGCTCGTGTGCGGCGAGTAAAGTGCTATTCTGTGTTCCAAACATTTGGCAGCGATCCTTTCCTGTATGTGCAAAAATCAAAATAAAGTGTTATAACGTGTGTTCACTCTTGCAATTTTCGAAAAGTTGTCCAAAAGTTGGCCGGCAAAAAGTGTACCGAATGTCCGATGGAAAACTGAAATTCGATAGATTAGATATAATAGATATTGTAAAAAATAAGAAAATCAATCCTCACCGTGTAGTTAAAGCACTACATTACGAGAAAGTTTCAATTTCCGGTTGAAAATGGTCAGAACGACGAAATAGCACCCACAGACTTAGCAACGTCGCGAGTAACAGCTGATGCGTTTGGCGAACATAACCCAGCTTTGTTTTGAAATTAATTTGAATAGAAGCAGCCACAAAATATGCAAACAACAATTTATGGAGTTTTATCATTTATCACGTATCAATAATATGTATAATTATATTCTGCCTATCGTGTTAATTCCACTGAGGTAATTCAAGCCTATTTTAATAGGTTTCCGGTTGATTTTTTTTGTCTTTTTAGTCCGTTTTTATGGTGGATATGTTAATATTATTATTACGAAGATTACTACCGAGTCTTTGAGAACCTAATTCTTCAGTTTTTATTTGTTCACGTGCAATAAATTCATCATTTACCACAACATTTGGCACACTATAATCGATAATACGAATAATCAACATAAGTAAGCATCAATCAGAGCAGCTGTGGGTAAAATAGATTTAGACTCTTTTTTGACCCCGTGGCAGCCCCCAGCTTTGAGGTTATACTTTGACCGGTCACATTGAAATATCGCTGCGCCACCTCTGGGACGTGAAAATCGCGAATATGGCAGCGGTAAAACGTCACGCGTGACGTCATAAATGCTTTCGTAAGGGCGCACAGCGCCAAGTCGGACGGCATGAGCGATGCTCACTAATGCTGAACTCGTGTGAGCGCCCAAGTCGAACACTCATTCGTCTCAGCACTTTTACTGCCCCCCCCCCCCCCCCCTATGAAAGTGTCCACTCTTCGCAACGTACCTTCCAACTGGCATTGGTGATGCGTTTCAGGGGCGCGAATATCGGCGGATGATAAGAAACGATGAGATCAACATCGAGATCGATCGCTTCCCGCATGACATTCTCGGTGAGATCGTTGGTGAGCAAAATGTGCTTGATATTCTTCGGGCTCGTCGGCTCTATGAGAAGACCGACGTTGTCCCAGGATGCAGCGAGCGACGAGTCCGCGAATTCGTTCATTGCCTCCACCACTCGACTCAGCGAAACTCCACCTCCCGACGACATCCTTGCTCGGCAATTCTTCGCGAGTAATGCCGAGTGCACGAGACTTCCGGTTTGCAGTAACGTGCCGCAACGTCCGAGCATTTAGGGACCAATCAAACGAAGCCTGGAACGGAAAAAAATGCCGCTTCGATTTTCAACAAACAAAAAGTGAGATCGACTATTGACACTGCTGTTTTCTCGCGGGTGCAATAAAAATGTGTTCGATATGACCAGTGGAAATTAATTGTTTCACTGGCAGCGATTTTTTTGTATCGCCTTGAAAAATTACGATTTTTTCATTATCATCGATGAGAATAACTATTCTTTTATGCTGATTTGAAAAAATTACAAGTTTTTCACTATCACCATGAAGACTGACTATTCTTTCACGATTTCCAATCAAAATTGCTACCAATTCACTATTACCCGAAAAACGACAATTCTTGATATTATCAACAAACAAAATAGCTTTCATTTCGCTATTACCAATATAATCGGTCTTTAATTTACCATTACCAGTAAAAATTACCTTTTTTCACTATTGCCGTTAAAAACAGCGATCATTTATTACTACCCACAAAAAATACCGTTTTTGTTACAACCGCCATTTCATACGTTTTTTCGCAATTACAAATTACAATAATGACTCATTGGCTCTCTCGCATAAACGCAGTCATTTGTGAACAATGGCCAGTAAAAGCAGCTGTTCGTAAACTTTGACGATACAAGACGACCGCTAGCCAATTTTGAATAAGAATATCTTTAGGCTACCAATCATCATAAAAACGGCTGTGCAATGACAATATAAGAAAAAGACGTCGATCATAAGTTTAAAAAACGGCATTTCGATCCACATTACTAAGAAAAACGTGTATGCATTCGGTATGAGCGAAGGCCGTTGGCAATTGCATCGCTACCATCAAGATAAACGTTTGTACGTATAAATTCGTCGTTATTTATTTCCGCTCAATATTCCTTCTCGCTTGTTTTACAATTAAAGAACCCCTCCCCGCCGGCTTGGACGCGTTCAATCGCTGTAGAACCAAATTTTGACAGTTCCATCGTCGCTCGCCGATGCGAGTTGTCCGGCGACCGCGGGATTCCATTGGGCGCAATTGACGTCTTGGGAGTGGGCCGTATCAACCGAACAAATCATATCGAAGTTGGGCTGATTGGGATCCGAGTTGGCTGGGTCTTCGCGAAATATTCTTATTATATCGTCGCCGCAGGCGGACACTATCAGACCCGTGAGTTTGCACCAGTCGACATCGTAAATCGTTCTGGTGTGGTAACCCGAGAGTGTGCAGACGCATTTCCACACGGACCGATCGTTGGGCGTCGCGATACCAGCCTGGTTGCCCGGCTTGTATTCCTGCCAGATTTTCAGGGTCGTGTCGTCGCTACAGGTGACCAAGCGATCGCCACTCGCGTCGAACGACAAGCTCCACACGGTCGAGGTGTGCGAGGCCAGGGTAGCGACGCACGACCAATCGCTGTCGTCCTTGTCCTCCATGTAGATCTTCGCCGTGTCGTCGTAACTCGCCGAAGCCAGAATATCCTCGTGCGGGTGCCATCTCACCTTTAATCGTTTCAATTTTCATTCGTTAGCGGGCTAGGCAATACGAAGACTTCGCGATACTCGGTGGAAACGTTTCGGACTTTGGGGACTTTGAATTTTTGGGAATACCGTCTTTATTGTCTTAAGGTAATCCTATCGCCAGGCTTCAATCCGTAGGATTTTCACTTTTTTTTGAGCTTCACTAAATATATTAGTAATCGTCTCTGTAAAATTTCAGGGTCGGTCATTGGCCTTATTACAGAGAAAAAGAAATAAAAATTGCGTACTTTTGTGAAGGAATCCCAAACGACACACAAAAACCCAATTTCCGGTCGCTAAAAAAATGTATACAGTAGTGAGAATCCGTCAGATTCTTAAAAATCATCAGATTTACATATTTAACACTTGTAGTAATTCAATGCTCTCGGAAAGAATTACGCTCATTGACCAAATTTTCATGTAATATCTAAGTTTAATTTGAAGTTCCGGTATTGGATTCATTACCACTTGCTACGATAAAGAGACGTGACAGCAAGGCGACAGCTGACTGTAGTTAACCTCGCCCCACTTGTTCGAATTTCCACACTTATTCCATTTTTAACCGACATATTTCGCCGACACAAATTTTCCACGCTTTTTACCGGTCAGGGCCCGAATACAATGCTTTACATTTCCCGCACCTGACATTGTTTTGACAGATCGACGTTGAAAAGCACGGAGGTTAAACTCGCCTGGTTGGGCAAAAAGAGACGGAGATAGAACCAATGTTGCCAAATATCAAACCTAGAAATCAGGGAGACTAGAGTAAAGGAGTGGACACTCCATAAGAGATAATCAGCGAAAGACGGCCCCAAAATCCCGACTTGTAAGTGACCGCAAGAGACGCTGCGATCGCAATTCTCCGATGTATCGTAATACTTGTAGCTGAAGGTTTTAGGCATGCGCATGTAGCCGACGGAAAGCTAAGCAAGAGAGTATATCTATATATAAGGGAAAGCCGATTGCAACGCCACCTACAAACTCTTATTTTCCTTGATTTCGGAGCCACATCGCTAGCACACAGTGTCCACTCCTTTACTCTAGTCTCCCTGCTAGAAATACTGCGCGAATCGTTGGAATAGATATTTCTTCATTTTTCTAATTAAATGTGAAAATTCAGTAAACAGTTTACAAATGGAAGATTTTAGTTATTACAAATTATTTGTTTTTGCAAATGTTACAAATATAAATTCTACAGGTCTCAAGTATGATCAGTGGTATGACTAGTGTGAAGCGATAGGATTACCTTAAAAAGGTTGGAGCGGTTCAGTCGAGTTGAATGATGGTTTACGATTGTTTTTTTTTTCAATGAATTTCGAGAAAACTCATACGAGGTATGGATTTATTCTGTAGATGGCAATATTTTTGTAAAATTTATAATTAATGGATTATGCATTTTTACATTTTTGAAACGTGAATGAAAAACACTTAGGTGTTACTACCAACTTGAAAATGTATAACATTATCGTGAGTATTATGAAAAAACGGCATGAGCGATTGTATCGGACAGCTCAGAATGGAAATGTGAGTCCATTATAATTATGCCTAGTTAGACTTATGTCACGAGATTATTTATTATTACCTTTGATTGATATTAAGAGTTGCCGAAATACAGAAAATTCGAGGACAGTGAGGTTGGCAGCAACGCTCTTCATTCACCACCCAAGATTCGTGATTTTTCATCAAACCTTGATGGTTCGATATTGAATATACAGTGAATCTTCGTTTATACGTTTTGCACTTTTTTTGATCATTTATACGTCAAATTTCTCTAGCCCCGGCCGATTCCGTTCATAAAGATGGCAATAATGTTTCATTTCTACGTTTTTCACTTATACGTTATTGATTTTATTCCCCAGCGTCTTATTCACACTTATACGTCATATTTGATGTACCCCCTAAAAAACGTATGACTGAAGTTTCGCTGTATATGATTTACGATGGGCAAAATGGGGGTTTGTTTTTCTAAAAAGGTTTAGTTTGCGTTAATCCTATTTTAGAAATGGTTTAACTTGGTGCTAAAGTGCCAAAAAAAATTATACCACCCGTAGCGTGAACGTCTTGCTCATCCAACCGCACGTAAAATTGCACAGGTTAAACTATTTCTTTTCTGTAGCGTTGTGTGGTGAAAAATTTCAAAACAATTCGCAAAGACTCAGTATAGCCTAGACAATAACATATATTATTTTTCAAATTTAACCTTGGATTGTGGCTAACGCTCCAACCTCCTTGAGGGCTTAGCTGAAATTTTCGAAAATATCGATTGTTGGTTTCGATTTTGATTTTCAAAATATAACATTTTATAAATATTTTCTGGAAATTTCAAGTCGACTTTTTCAGAATCGGTGAGCACGACATCTCCAAAATCACTGCACCGATAAACTTCAAATTTTACAAGCCTCTTTTTCACGTCGACAAGCAGTGCCTGAGTGGCATTGAAATTTGAAACGTTCGAATCCCGCGAAAGTTCTTTGTTATTTTTTAAATTTCTTCATTTGTATTATAATCAATCATTTTTTCCAGTCTATTAAGTTCGTGCATCTCTACTGAGGATAAAAGAAACCGTTCCGGTGACTTTCGTGACCTGAATCGGCAAAAGCTTGTGGGCAATAGAAGAAAAATGAACTTTCGTTGCCTTCCAAAGATGCAAACTTCAACATCATGTGCCTGAACGAAGGATGTGGTTTTTTAAGGCGCATTTTTTAAATCAACGAAAATAGATCGTTTTTTTTTACCAAAAATCGATACATTCACTTTGGATTTCAGCCATTTTCTTTCTTAAAAAATCGAAGTTTTATTAAATTCTTCGGCCAAGCCACATTGTCTATTTGATTAGATGCAAAAACTAAACGCGATGGACGTTGTTCAAACAGCGCTCTGCACAAACCATTGTATCTGCCACATTTATCAATATTTTTCAATCAAAAAGTTGTAAAATATACTAGAAAGCATACAGTCTAATGTAAGAAAAATCATTTAAAAACCTGTACACGTTTCCACAGGAGAAATTCACGAAAATTCACGATGTTGAAGTTTGCATCGTTGGAACGCAACGAAACTTTTTCTTGATTTTTTCATTTCTTTATTTTAATTACTGTTTAAAATCTTTTTTTGCAGCTTTTGGTTGCAAGTTTAGAAACAGGATTTTCAGAATTGTTTCATGGACTTTCGTAGCCTAAATGGGACGAAAAAAATTGATAATACGAAAAAATATATATATTTTCGTTGCATTCCAACGATGCAAACTTCAATACCATCGAAAATTCCTTCTTCTTCGCCTTACGTTTTCAGATAGAAATAGAGTATTGAATTTTATTACAAATTAATGAAACACATTATTCTTCGTGGTAATGAGAATTTTGAGAAAATTGTCTTTTTGCGTGTTCACTTTTTTGAAATTTGGAATACTTTGCTTAGTTTAAGTACTACTTACAATTAGTCGTAGGTCTCTGAGATATATGACGAACTAGACCACTATGTATATGTTAAAAATGGATTTTGATCGAATCGTTGAAACTTTCGTTTTAAGGGGCTTGTATTTTCGGAAGAGCTTCTTTTTATGTCGTGACATTCTTAAGATTAAGCATGTTGGGCATTTTTCAGAAATTATCATCAATGTTATGGTTATCATTGAGAATAATAAAAATCTAAATTATTAAAAAATAATAAAAATAATTTAATAACAATCTTGACTAATCAATTGTAATAACTATTATTATCATTAATGATTATTATTAATAACAATAAAACACTATTATTCAACATTGTTATTCAAATATAATTATTAGAGAATAATAAAAATGGAATAAGACCAACACTAAATAATGATAATAATAGTAAATCGTAAATAATAACTGTTGTTATCATTAATGTTATAATTATTGTTATTATTATCGTCATTATTATGATACCGAGCCAAAAAAGATTTTACCAAAGAAAAATCAACACTCGAAATGAAATATGCAAAATGCAAGTTTTGCTATTGACGACAGTTGACGACAATTAACGAGAGAAGGATTTAATGCTTGTTAGCATTAACACTCATGGATAGTCGAGTGTCTCACCTTCTTGACGTCCTGAGTGTGCGAGTTAATGAGAGCGGCGCACTCGTACTCGTCATTATTAGACTCCCATATCCAAACAGATTTGTCCCTGCTGCAAGTGGCGAGCAAATGTCCGCTCTTGGACCAACTGACGCTTTTCACTTCGTTCTCGTGTCCCTCGAGAGTGACGTAGCACTCCAATTCGTTGCCTTTCTTCTCCCAAATGGCGGTAGTCGCGTCGAAACTGCCCGACGCCAAGTACGTGCCGCAAGGAGACCAAGCGATCTCTCTGATGGTTCTGGTGTGTCCCTCCGTGAGTATCATCTTGACGGACCATTTGGCGCCCTCGCCGCTCCATATCCTGATGGTTTTGTCCTCGCCGCAAGACGCCAACCAATCGCCCTTCGGATGCCAACAAACGTTCCACACTCTGCCCCTGTGACCCGCCAGCACTTGCTTCATTTCCAGGCTACCCATTGTCGTCTGAAACACGCGTTTATCTTTTTGTTTCTCACGGCTATTTCTCTCGTTTTCAAAACAAAAATATGATTTTGCTTTTCTTCTGCGGTTTTATCGGCAGTTTTTATATCTTCATTCCTGATAAGCCTTCGTGCGATCTTGGAATCGAGCAGAGTGTGAAATTTTTGCCGCACCGGTACGCGAGCGGCTCGAGTAGTTTGAGGTTATGCGAGACGCGGAACGTGCAGGTCGCGGGACGATCGCACGACGATAACTTACAATTAACATTACGGAGATTCGATAAATTGCGATTGGACACGTCGAGGTGTTGCGGTCTGTCCTTTTTTGCGAGAATTATGGCGACGAACTTTCGCTTGTTTACGTTTATTCGCGGTGCGGGCGTTTATACGTACCGCAATATACGAGGACGGGACAAGTCATCTATCCGTATGCTGAATCACTGTATTTTTATTGTATACATGAGTGTGTGTGTGTGAGTGTGTGTATGCATATGCATATACAGGGTGATTCACTAGCAGTTAGGCACTCGAAACACCCATAAATATTTATTTCAGACAGGAGGGTGTGTAAAAAAGCGAAAGCTGTACAGATGGAATATACTACTACTACTTGATTTCAGACAAAAAAATGAGAAATAAAGTTTGAATGGTTTGTCAATATCCACATTTTGGTAGGCCGTCATTTTTTTTCACCTGGAGGTATCAACCTGATTTCATGGTCACCTCATTTTTTTCAAAGGGAACTCCTTTTTTATCAACCACAAATGGGGAGTACAAAAAAACAAAACTAATTACCTACAATATAAGGACCTTGGGATGACCTTTAAATACCAAAGAATTTGCAAAACGGTAATCAAAGCGTGGCAAGCGAAAAAGGCGGTGGCTTCAGGCTCAAATGATCCATGGTCCATTCACCGCGATACATCTTACGATACGATTTCTGAATGACGCGCGAACTCTGCAGCGTCTCGTTTGAGATCGCTCGACGAACGTCGTTTATCTGTTGCTTCATATCTTCCCGAGTGGTTGGTGCGGCTCTGTAGACTGTGGACTTCGCTTTTCAATGTACGCCACAAAAAAATCCTATCGTGTTGAATCGGACGATCGAGGAGGACCGAAAATTGGACCGTTTCTGGCAATCATTTACTTCAGTCATCTCAAGGTCATGATATTGTAGGTCGTTGATCTTGTTTTTTTGTGATTTGGAATGGAGGCCAATCAAAAAGGATTTCCTTTCAAAAACACAAAACATTAGTGGTGACCTTGAAATCAAGGTGATACGTCCACTTAAAAAAACTAAGTCTTGCAAAATGTAGACATTGACCAACTGTTCCAATTTTATCTTTGACTTTTTCGTCTAAAATCAATGTTTATAGGAGTTTTCGAGTGACTAACTTCTTGTGAATTACCCTATATATGGATATTGAAATACCGACTGCGAGCTACCCTACCGACTGGAATTTCGCGCAACGAATGGTGGGCTTTTACGTTAAAATTAAGTCATTTATTTATAAAAATTTGTATACCTTGTAGGAATGAAAAGTATTCGTCTTACAATGTTTATTTGTCTTTCGAGCAGGGGCATTTTTTAATTTTTTATTAAACGGTACATTCTCGATTTCAAACCAAAAAAAGTAAACCCATTTTTAAGCGTCGTAAGGTAGTCGTAAGTAAGGTCGTAAGGTTTTTAAGGTAATTCGATGGTCGTGGGTTCGACTCTAAAAAAAATTCTTTTTTTTCTTTTTCTATCTTTTTCTCAATTTTTATACTATTCATTTTCCAATTAAGCAAAGAGGTGAATAATTTATTTTGTTTATTTATACGCAAAAGGCATAGGAAAGGTAAAAAATTGGGATTTCGGACTTTTCAACAAGGGATTGTAATTAAAGCGCATACGTAAAGATTTGGTACACGAAAATTCAGATGAATAATATAAAAATTGAGAAAAAGATAGAAAAAGAAAAAAAAAGTCTCCACACGGGGATTCGAACTCACGACCATCAAATTACTAGTCCAAGCTCTTATCGCTACGCCAAAAGCTTCTTGTCAAACATACTAACGTAAATGGCTTATACGATGCGAGAGCCGCGGCAACATTTTTATTTTCTAAACGCATGGCCATCTGGAGTTCCCTCTTCGGGTACATTAATTTCTAGCCAAGCCCTGCATGTCCTATGAATTTGAGCGAAATCGGTAATGACGAGTAGGGAATGCCCCCTTGTGAGCTATGCTAACATGTTTCATAGGATGCACCCATGCAATATTTCTTTTTTTCCGGAAGTGCATAGTTTACGTTGCCGTTTTTACTTTGTTGAAACTGTCATTTAATCATTTAGGTTGGGTGTTTTTTTGGGGTCGCGTGAATATTTATCCTTGCAAGCTTTTTTTGCTGGAGGTGCGTAGTTTACGTCGTTATTTGCATTTTGTTGAAATTTTTTTTTGTCGGGTTGGTGCATGGGTTGGGTTGGGTGTTTTTTTGCGCGCGCTCTTTTCACAGTGAAGAAGGGGGGGTACTTCCGCTTTTGCCTACTTTTATTATCAACTTTTATGGAGGTAGTACGATTCGAAAATTTTACTATTTATTATATTATTATATTCACTTCTATCTTTTTACTTGCAAAATTGTCCAATTCTGGCATTTTACTTTTTTTTTTTTTTTAAACTTTCTTCGGCAAAAAAAATGTTGCACGGGTAAGAGTACATCTTATAAAACATTTTAGCATAGCTCAGTAACTTCGGTCGCGGTAGCACGATTCTAAAGTTTTACCAATTTCATTACAAAAAACTAAATCGTCAATAAAGCTCAAAACTTGATAAAACGGGCATAAAGTATTCGCCATCATTAAAAAAAATCAAGTTCGAAAGTTGGATTCTTAATGATCGTACTTCCTTAAGTAAAAATATTCGTTTTTCGTGGTGAAGTTCGTGTTGAAATATTTTATATTACGCAAATGAAAAGCCGTACAAAAAACGTTTGATTTTCGCATAAAAGAACACCTTCAATAATTTCTTATTGACAAATGGACAAACGTATAAAAAATCAGTAGTCATGCGATAGAAAATGTTATTAAATGTTACGACTTTACACCGTTTCGTAAAACATTATATCGACAGACACGCAAAAGAAAAAGATCGTAAAAAAAAATCATAATTCGGTCAATTTTCAAATTTTTCCAAAATCTTCTCTTCCAAACTACAGTTGAGACCCTAGGCTATAAAACTACCCAACTAAAAATCGTATTTCCAAAATGTCAAGCTTACACACGTCTCAATGGTGCATAAAAACGTGTCTACTTTTTGCGATTCATCAATATTTTACCGGCACAAGAGTCCGACATTTTTTCTTCTCTGACCCCCGGTCGGTAGGGCAAAAAACTGCGTTATCCAAACGTGAGAAAGTTCACTTCTCGGACCCTACCATCGAACAATGTACACTGCGGCCTCCGGCCCCTACGCCGGCTCGAAATTTATTGTCTTTTTGACACTCAGCCGCTCCTATGCCAATACCTAACGTCGGTTAGTCGTATTTTCGAGCAGGTACAGAAAAAAAATGGTAAAAAATGCCCGGCGTTTTGTTCGTGCGATAAAGTGCATTGGTTTGGGCGATCGCGCGGTCACGCTTTCAGAGATAACTGTATACGTAACTGTTCGTTGCGGTATTATGTCAATGAGGGAAAATGCGACAATCGCGGCGACGGCTGTCGGGTTGCCGTTTGGCCTAACTACAAGCACGCCGCGTTAAAATATGGGCGGGGGTCGGCGGGAGTAGGAGCCGGGGGCGTACGAGGGAGAGGAAGGATAACAACGTGGTTGTAAGCCGTGTCAGTCCAGTCGATTCGACGCTAGCCGGAAAACGTTTATAGTATTATATTCCCGTATAGTGTGAGTGACGGAAAACAAAATTATTTCTTCGTTCGGAAATGTTTCGCGTCTTGCTTTCTCGCGACCATTCTTTTGTCATCAATCCCTTTCGAATTTATCCCTTATCGCTTTATCTTCGAGTTCTCCAAGTTCTAATAATTCCCCCTCTTCACCCGCCAACACGGGGAAGGAAGAGGGACAATTGTCACCGGTTGCACCTGCAAATGCTTCTTGGCCGAATGCGCGCGGATCAACAAATCGGCGAGTGGCCGTAGACGCGCTTTTGCGTAGAACGTCGAAATATAAATTCGCCGGAATCGCCGGGTGTGTTTTGTCGCGAGAGTGCCTGACTAGCGGTTGTTGACCAGCGCGCGCGAGGCAGTGTATACGTGCGGTGCGTGTGTGCGGTAGTTGGCTTGAGCGATTAGTCACCAGAGGCGCGCTGGCCGAGAGCGCGCTTTTTCGACGCTGCTATCTCTATAGGGTGGCTAATAGAATCGTGAACGTGCGTTTTTTGAAGGGTTTAGGCTACTGCGACGAAATAATGGGCTTTGCATCGTTGGAATGCAAAGGACATTCCTTTTAATGTCTTATTTTCATTATTATGCAAAACTTTTTTTGCAGGTTTGTTGTAGATCGCTAAACAAAAATCCTGAAAAATGTTTTCGTAATTTTCGTAGCTTGAGTCTGCTGAAGAAAATTTGTGAATTAAAGAAAATCATTTTCATTGCATTCCAACGATGCATACTTCAACGTCAAAATTGAAGAAGTTATAAACAAAATTGAAGAAGTTGTAAACAATGTCGTGAAGGACCTTTAAAGGAGAGAGGCTCAACGGTGTACTTGGTTTTGGCCACCCGGTTTATGTGAAACAAAAAAACGATTTTTTTTCTTCAAACATATAATATCGGTTAAGACTTGACCGAGCTTTTTTTTGTTATCGTGTTTACAACATCAACATTGTTTTTTGAGTTTTTAGAGAGATTTTTCGAGGAAAAATGACATCATTATTATTATTAACTAATGAAAAAAATTGTAAAGAAGAACAACGGTGTGTCAAGACTAAACTACTATTACACTGAATAAGTGTACCAAATTTCAAGTCAATCGGTTGGTTCGATATCGAGAAATCGTGTACACCGTTTTCAAAAGTATAGTTTCGAGATAAACGCGTTTAAAGTTTACCAGCAGTTCTATCGTTATCGTAAGTTTACCTTCAATCTGCGATTCCTGCACCATATGCTGGACATTCCTTTTTAATTTGAGTTGCCTCAAGCAGTTAACGATTTTTGAAAATTTTCACAGTAGCCTAACCCCTTACGGGTCTTGCGGGGAGGTTTTGCAACCGGGGAAAATATCTTTTTTAATGATGTTGAAGTTTGCATCGTCGGAATGCAACAAAAGTTCCTTCTCGTATGCTCAGTCCCTGAATTTTTATCGCTTAAAAATTCCCTGATATTTTTTATCGTTTAAAATATTGATTAACAAGAGATTAACAAAACTAATCCGCATCTACATGAGGACCTTGAAAAATGCCTGACCGATTTTTGTCAGGAAAAGCTGCAAAAAAAATTGAAGCACTTCAAGAAACTAAATATTCATTGCATTCCAACGATGCAACTTCAGTCTCGTATTTCAACGACACTGAAGTTTGCATCGTTGGAACGCAACGGAAATATTTAACTGCTCACATTTTTTCGGCATATATTCCATCAAGAAAATCGCTCGTATGTTTTTTGGATTCTCATCAGCGATTTTTAGCATCAACGCGTATAAAAAGAGTTTCCACAATAACGAAAATCAAGAAATCGAATAAATGAAAAAAGAAGTTACGATGCCTTCCAACGATTCTCAAAACTTCAACAACGTAAAACTCAACCGAATCTATATATTTCCATTCTAGTCTCGAAACTGTTTGAGGTGGTTGGAGCGGCCCAGTTGAGTCAAATTACGGTTTATCAATTTTTCGATAAGCCTCAAAAAATGCATACGACGTATAGATTTTTCTGTAGATGATATGTTTTCAAAAAATCTGTAATTAAGGGGCAAAATTATGCAATTTTATATTTTTATTACATGAAAAAGAAAAACTTTGGTATTACTACCAGCTTTGTAAAAAGTATAACATTATAAATATTATTTAAATGACTATTTTTTTTTAACTGCGTCAGTGATTGTTTTTTACAACTCACAATGGAATTTTGAGTAATTTATAAATGTGTCTATGGATATTTATGCCAAAAGCTTATTTATTATTACTATTAATTAATATTAAGTGTTGCCGATATACGGCAACTTCGCGGACGTTGAGGTTGGCAGCAATGCTCTTCATTCGTCAGCCAAGATTCGTAATCTTTTATTAAACCTTGACGATCCAACATTGAATATATATGGTTTTCCATGGGTAAGATGGGTTATTTTTCTCTACATGTTGACAAAGGTTTAGCTTACGTTTCTCGCTTGTTAGAAATTGTGTGTCTGAGTGCTAAATAGCCAAAAAATTGACCGTCTTGCCCATTAACCGCACGTTAAATTACACCTATTAAACTATGTTTTATCTCTGGGGTTTTAAGGTGAAAAAATGTCAAAAAATTCGTAGACTCATTGTCAGTATACTGTAGACTGTAACATCTTTTTTTTCAATTTTAGATTGCCGGTAACGCTTCAACCCCCTTAACCCCTTCGTTGGCATTGACGCAGTAGTGCGTCAAATATTTCCGTGGCTCGTGTGGCATTGACGCAATAGTGCGTCAACCTTTATTTCCCTATTTAACTTGCTCTGATTTGAAATCTGAGCCTCGCTGAGGGTTTTTTGGGCTCGCCGAATCCGAATTTGAAGTCAAAATTTGGAAATTCATAATGGAGACGCCAATATGGCGGACAAAAATCAAAAACTTGACTCGATTTAGATGAAAATTAGTACTCCGGGATTTTTGAGGTCGCTTATTACGAATCTGAACTTTAAATTTGAAAATTCAAAATGGCGGCGCTAGAATGGTGAACCGAAATTGAAAATTTTACTCGATTTAGATAAAAATTGGTACTCTGGGATTTTTGAGGTCGCTTATTACGAATCTGAACACAAAATTCAAAAAAATTTAATGGCGGATCTAATATGGCGGACGAAAGTGCAAAAAACAGCTCGATTTGGATAAATCTTGGTACTCGGGGGTTTTCGAGGACGCTGAGTGTGATGCTGAACTCAAAATGAAAGAATTTTTCATGGTGAATTCAATAACATGGAGCATAATACAATAAATAGGTGGAAATATATGAAGCTTGAGTACCGAATTTCATCTAAATCAATCTGTATTTTTTTATTTTCATTCGCCATATTTGTTCGTCATTGTGAATTCCTGAATGTTGAGTTCAGATTCGTAATCAGTACCCTCAAAAAGCCCAGAGTACAAGTTTTCAGGATAAAAAGTTTCCTGCCATTTTGGGCACTTTTTGTCGAATTCTCTCTGCCATTGAAGGGGTTAATTATGTTTATTCTCCCGTCCGGAAAAAGGAATATTCATTTTTCCCCACAATGCTCAATGTTTCTATTTTGTTTGTATTTTTTTTTCGAAGACCTCTTAAAATAAAACCATTGTCATATTTTCCTCGCTTGAAAAATCTCCACGCTGGAGGCTTTAAAAAAAATAATGCACATGTATGTAAAAATAATGGTCACCCTGTATGTCGAACGTGCACGCTCGACTTCCACGTCTTTCGCGCGTGACACGTGTGCTCACAAATCTGAAAGAATTTATGGAAATAGCACTGCGGAGTTCCTAATCCGTCTCTAAAATTATTGATTGAAAAAAACCGGTATTTAAATTCGACAAGCGTTTCGCCATACACAGGCGAATGTACATTTTATTAATGACTATGCGTGTGCGCGAAGTTTCGAGAAAAATCGATAGTGACGATTATTCGTCGAGATAGGATTTATTTCAAGGCCTCCTCGTAATCGCGTTTCCGTTATCGCGCGCACCTGCCGCTTTTCCGACGCCACGTACGTCCTCATGACGCACAACTATTGTTTTGCTAAATTTTATTTCGAGCAATGACGCGCCGTCCCACGGACGCGAGACTAAGTGTATCGCCGTCGACGAGGCACAACACGGATCGAGAAGAAAAAGAGGTCGAGAAGAAAAGGAAAAAGAAAAGTATCTCGTCGCCGCGATGATTGACGATTGTGTGAATTGTCAATAACGCACGTACATTGAGGCTCAGGGCTGTCGAGAACGTGGGACGTGGCGTGAGCAATGCCACTCTCAAGTGAGCACAGCGCTCCGAACCGTAGCGGGTCAAGCCTGTCGCAGCGACGGGCAACCCTAGCGGCAGCGATTTGAACTAATCAATATGGCCGCCGGGAAGTGACTTTTCGCATCGCAACAGCTTTGTTCTAGGGAGAGTAGGGGGCGTGCATAAATTACTTAACGCAAAACTTCCCTATTTTTGACCCCCCCCCCCCCCCCCCCACGTAATAGAACCATAATGCCTGCCCCCCCCCCCTATTCCGTTACGTAATGGGTGCTTTGTCGGCAATAATTGCTTTTTTTTTGTTTCAAAGAAATAACTAATTATGAAAGGATCGGGTTTTTTTCAATTAATTTTTTTTTTCAATTAACCCTGATTTGGCGACGAAAAAAATTCTCTTTATTGTCCCATCGATATCTTTATGAAAGGTTATCTGTAAATAAAAAGTCAACAATTTATCGATATCTATACAAATGTAGCTATCGTTATGTGTAGCCGTTTTTTTGTTTCGGTTTTTTTTAACAAAATGCCGACAGTTTGGACATCTTCAAGGCCCTTTTTTGTACTCAAGCAATCTTTAAAAATAGTAATAATCAAAATTTAGAAAATCAGCTACGTACAACCGGTTGAAAATCGGTTGACAAGTTTTTGAGTACTCACTGAGACAATGTAGAAAAAAGTAGTTTCGAGAAAATCGCGATCGAAGTTTTCGTTCCGTTTTTCTTGACATAAAATTATGTTTTATTCTAGAATATTGATACTTACATTAAAGTATCAAGTCGCGGGCGATGTGACGGTTTTCCATCTTCATTATATTTCTCAGAATAATAAGAGCTTGCACTTCATCTATTCTGAACGATGAGTTTGAAATTTTAAAATTTCAACATGTAGAAATTTTGCTTGTTTTGACAGTTTTAAAATCGCGACGTAACGCAGACCGCGACCCCCCCCCCCCCCCCCCCCACGTACGTAGACCGTAACGCTAGGCCGAACTATGGACGCCCCCTAGGGTAAATCGACCAGTGAATAGACGAATAACGAGACTGTAGGATTCAGAGGCACTGTAAAATGAAAATAGTATTGGAACAAATTTTTTGTTCGCATATTGCTATCAAAAGATATTATTCTGATAGTAGAAAAAATATTCGAAACGCAACAAAAAATATTGAACAAATACCATACAAATATTCTTTTTTAACCACTGTAAAGGGTGTTTCTAAATAACCTGACATTTGAATTTATTAACAAAACATACTATTTATGGGAAAAGTCCTTCAGTTCTAGGAAGGTTTTTTTTTTAAGTACGTAAAAAAATCGAAAAATATCGATCTTTTATCATATAGCACAAGTTTGTAAAAATAAAAATGTTTTCGCCACAGAAAATGGCCGAAAATTATTTTTTCGTAAATAGTTTGCCACGTAATAAACACTCTCTACATATTTCGATATAAAATATTGTTATAAGGATCCAAAAAAGGATTGAGGGCTAACAACCCTGTAGAATTTTCAAAAAATTGATTTCTTTTAAATTGGCTTAGGAGATACTTTGCGGTGGCCGTGGCGGCTCGTGGGCCAGGCGTCGACCATTTGTCTCGGAATACAATTTTTCAAAACGGCACGCAGTATAACTCCAACAATTTTCATTCTTTTCCCTCAAAATTTTGAGCACATCTTTAAAATAACATTCCGAAGTTAAATACGTGCGGGATTTTCCATAAGTTAGTTATATCATTAGTTATTAACAAATGACTGTCCTTTTTTTCTGTCGAAAATTGAGTTTTTGCCTTAAATGCTTGCCAATTACACGAATATTCATATTTTCAGAATTCCCCACGTATTTCACTAGCTTTAATCACGTAAATTACTATAATTAAAAATTTTCTTTTCCAAATTCAAATTTGCGTCAGTTACACTGCGTGCCGCAAAGCGTCTCCAATTCGACATGCCTCGCGAGAATGTCTCCAACGTCACCATATTCAATATTTTTATAATGTGAATTTTTTTTTATTCACGTGAAGATATGACTAATAACATCCTTGAATATTATTATCCTCCTACTTGCCCTTCTACCAAAAAAAAATCGCGAAAAATCACTTACGTTTAGACATTTACAGTGATGTAAGCCCTTAAGGGGGAATATACCTTTGTGAGGGCAAAATCAAGGGTCATTTTTCACTATTTATTTAAGGAAAACAAGACAATATTTTTAAATTCGTTTTTTGATACATGTTAGTACAAGTCTTAAAGTAAAAGAAATTGTTTTTTTTTTATTGTTTTGAAACAAAATGGCGGCGCAGTAGTCGATGAAAGAAAACTCCTTTTTTTCACAGTCTTCTACGGGCGTATTCGCACAGGTCAGAATTTTCAAGCTAGAACAAAAAACGATAAATATTTTGAAAGTATATATAAATAACTAGTCCAGTACGTAGGGTTTTTTTTCAAAATATTAATTTTTTTTTTAAATAGCGTTAATATGGAGAAAAAAATTTCATAAAAAAATCAGTCGATTATCGATCATAAAATTTATTTATTTCAACTTATTGAAAAAGTCCTACGTACTGGGCTAGCAAATGTTGTCAAGAAGCTACAGTTAAATTTTCAAGTAAATCGATTGAAAACTCGAGGCGCTACGCGAACGTCCGTGTCTAAAAATATCGTTTCGAGAAAAAACGCGTTAAAGCCATTTTGTTTCAAGATAATAAAAAAAAAAAAAAATTCTTTCACTTCAAGACTTGTACGAAAATGTATAAAAAGCCGAATTGAAAATATTGTTTCGTTTTTCTTAAATATGTTGTCAAAAATGACCCTTAATTTTGCCCTCACGAAGGTATGTTCCCCCTTAATTAAGTCGATCGATGAAACGTTGGCGGCCGCAGGACACTATCGGACAAAGGTGACTCGCTTCAGCTGCCTGCAGCGCCGCCATTTTGTTACAAGATCTTGTGAAAAAATTGCAAAGATACTTGAAGATATATTGAATAAGGCCCACTAAACGTAATTTTCATTCTATCAACTGCGTATCTATAAAAAATTGTCGAACTTCTCCTTTTTCTCCGGGCTCTAGACCGATAGTCTCCTTAAACTGGAATTTCGAAACATTCACGCTTCCGCTCGATTTTCGCCACGCACAAAATGGCGGACGCGTAGAAACGTGGCTATTCAAAATGGCTGCCCCAATGGCGGACGAAGAGACGAGAGCAATCGAAACTTCGCGAAAATCGGTATCCCGGGCTTTTTTGCAAAGTCAGTCGAAATTCAGCATGGCAGGGGTTGAGGTAGCAGCGATGGAAATATGTAATTCAATGTAAAAAAAAATGGCGGTACGAGAAGCAAACCTCGCTCGAGGTCGATTACGTAACACATGGTGAGCGCAACGGACCGCGAATTACCGCGAAAAACGTTATAAAACTTCGGCGAAGGTCAAGCCGAGGGCTCTCGGTTTTCAAGGTCAACGCAAATTCCCAATAGCGCAAACGACTGCGTCATAAATGTACATCGTTCAACCAAAAAATAAGTAGGCTAATTCGACTTTGACGACGTCGGATTGCAGGTTCAGGCAGGTGGCGCCACCGCCGACCTTTCAAATTCAAACTTTCTCGAATTATCGCGAAGTTTGCCACTTTTCAGCAGAATTGCAGAGCCAAGCACCGCAAATGATTCTTTGACACTACAAAATCAATTTTCCACCGCAAAATTGTTGCAGATTTTATTGTTGAGTCATGGCTGTGGCGAATTGCGAGGCCGGAGTCGAAGCTTCGGAAGGTGATTTGAAATGGTTGAGTGACTTACCGGCTGGTGGAAATCTCGCAAAGTACAGATCTATGGCGTCTTTCTTCTGGAAGGACATGCGTACGATCCTGGAAGATCCCGATAAGTTGAGATTCAAGGTTAGATGATAATTGAAGAAAACTGCGCTGAAAAAATTCCACACAACCGTATATATATATATATTACATAACAAATCGCAGATCGAGGTGTGGAAAGCGATGGAAGCCGATCCGGAGTACCATCCCTATCACAATGTAACGCCGAGCACGGACGAACAAAAAAGACGAGCCGCCAGGCAATTGGCGAGGCTCGATCATTTGAAACTTTTGCCGTCGAACATCCATCAACTCAGTTACAAGCACAAAGTAAGTGGCCATATTCCAATGAAGTTACAATAATAATCATCATCATAAAAGATAGTATACCGGGTCAGGCAAAAACTAAACTTCACACGCCAAATTTTCCGATTATCGATCAAGATTTAGTAAAAGGTGTCTCAAAGTGACCTGACATTTTTATTTATCAATAAAACGTATTTTTTTGTTGAAAAAGTATGAATATTTTAATTTTGATATAAAGTACAAATGGAGGTTATGTGTGGAACACATATGTCAATTTTACACACATGTTTTTGTGTCAATTGGATCTTGAAAGCATGGAGTCTAGATACAGAAGGCGACACTCGGCCTTTCAACTCGTTCCCAAAACGATGACGAGTTAGGATGGCGCTGGGGTGCTCTGGAGCCCTATATATAGATATACGGAAAACATGGGTCCGATGTTTTCGATGCAGGGGGCTGACACTGGGATAAATTCTCTTAACAGTAACGTGTCCCCGTATTGTCGCCACGTAACTAACCCACCATGCGGCGCTAGTAGTCACCCGCATGACCCCCACTCCGCAAAGCACCTCGCCGTATTATTTCGTCATTTTTTCTCGATCTGTCATTGTTCTCGAATTAAAAAAATCGTAGTGTGGTAAAATCGTAATTATTTTATCACATTAGAAGAGCGATTTGTGGCTCATCGCAATTCAACACGTGTTTTCGAGTCTATATTGGACGACGTGCATAACTATGAAAAGCTCTCTTTTCCGTGTATAGAACACGCCGATAGTGTTCTTTTACACATAATACAATATTACGTATTGATGCGGATGCAGCAATATTCTGCACGTCTCAACGCAGAACAAAAAAAAGCAATCTCGACAAGAAAAAAATCGCAAAACATTGTACAACGTGACTAATCCATTATTTAAAAAATATTAATGTTATCTGTTTATTTCGTTTAATAAATATTTTTAAATACATAATATTGCAACAAGTGTAAATATTGCATCCCTTCCTATATACACATATACTTTTAAATTCTATTCTAAACAATGAATTTTCCAGACGCGTCGAATGCAAATTATGCAGACGCTGCGCGACTGGAGTGGGGGTCATGCTGGTGACTACTAGCGCCGCATGGTGGGTTAGTTTACGTGGCGACAATAACGAGACACGGTAGACCCAGCAGTACCAGGGGGCTGTTTCGATGTGAGGAAAACAGGCCTGATGTACCTAACCTTCATTCATGCTTAAGTGCCAGAGATATAATAAAATTTAAGACGAAGTGATAGGGTATATTACTCGTAACATCTATAACAAAAAATAAATTATTCCTATTCAGACGCCCAAGTCGACAAAAAAGTTTCTTTTGTCACCAGTTATAGAACAAGTTACTCTACAGGCGATAAAGTATTAACAGTATAAAGTACAGGGTGTCTTAAATGTCACGCAACATTTAACATGCGCGGCTTATGCATATTGTTGCGGGACATTTGGGACACCCTCTGTAAAGTACTCTACAGGCGAACAAGATTTAATAGACTTGTACATAAATAATAACAGCAACAATAATAATAATGCTTTTTGATAATTTTTTTATAAATAATGGTTTTTTAGTCGGTATGTCATAAACGGGAAGTCCAACACACGAGAAAGTACTTCGGTCCCTCTTATGGTGCTTAATTAAGGCCTTAGCCCACAGTAACGGGTATAAAATCGTGTGCGAATTTAACAATTTTTTTTCGTATGAAAAAGTGATGCACGCATTAAATTAATTACACATCTATTTAGTATGAATGTCAAGCTGTTAGAACATTTTTTTCTCTCGATGTACAAAATGGCCGACTACTCGAAACTGCTCGAAACAGCTTTTTCGAATTGGCGTGACAAATAACTTCAACAATTTTCACTCGATTTACTTCGAATATAAAAGTTACGTTCCTAATTGCATTTCGCAGAGACGTACGTACGGAATTTCTCATTAATCGAAAACTTTGAATAAAACAAAATTTTTTCAATTCCGTACGTACTTTTTTAGGTATTTTAATGTAGATTGACGAGAATTTTTGTTCTTTGTTCTACGTAAAAAATTGTGGATGCTAAATGTCACGCCGCGGAGAGCCCAAAAAAAAAAGATAAACGAAAATATTAGTAGCCGGCCATTTTGTGCATCGAAAAAAAAAAGAATATTTTCTCTTAGCTTGATATTCATACTAAATAGATGTGTAATTAGATTCATGAGTAAATCACTTTTCCATATGAAAAAAATGGTTAAATTCGCACATAATCTTTTACCCGTTACAGTGGCTGAAGGCCTTAAAATTTGTTTACCTCCTAAACAGAATAATAATAATAATAATATTAATAATAATAATAACAACAATAATAATAATAACGACAACAAATACACTCAAAAGTTCAAATAATACCAGCAATAATAACAATATTCGGAAATAGTAATAAAAAATAAATGATAATTATAGGACGACGAGATATTATAAAGATAACAATAATAACAAT
Source organism: Ophion costatus (assembly GCA_951751655.1). Taxonomy (NCBI): domain Eukaryota; kingdom Metazoa; phylum Arthropoda; class Insecta; order Hymenoptera; family Ichneumonidae; genus Ophion; species Ophion costatus. The sequence continues at coordinate 47,587,035 of OX632356.1, forward strand.
GTTACTACTTTTCAAATTGCAAAATCTTATAACAATGATCACGACGATAGTAGTGATCTATAGCAATAATGGTGATATCAATAATAATATTAATGATGATAACAGAAACGATATTTGATATAGAGGAGCTAGCAGGAATAGAAATACATAATTTATTGGCTGCGGCTAGCCGTCCAGTTATCGGACGAATAAGCGTATATTATTCGTCCGCATAGCAGCTCAGTTCACGCGTTTCACGCTGTATAACGCCCCAAAGAAACAATCCCAAACATACAAACCCGAACAAACACACCCAAACAAATCAACGCAAAAAACAAACTCAAAATAACAAACGCAAACAAATACAAACAACGCAAACCCAAACAAAACAACCAAAAAATCAAACTCAAAATAACAAACGCAAACAAACCCAAAAAAAATCCAAACCCAAACCAAACATGCAAACGCAAACAAACCCAAAAAATCCAAACCCAAACCAAACATACAAACGTAAACTAACCCAAACAACACAGACCCGAACAAACCAAACGCAGACAAACAACCCAAACAACACAAACCCAAACAAACCAACCCCCAAAAAACCCCAAACCCAAACCAAACATACAAACGCAAACTAACCCAAACAAATCAACCCAAAAACAAACTCAAAACAACATACGCAAACAAACCCAAAAAAACCCAAACCCAAACCAAACAAACGCAAACTAACCCAAACAAACCCAAACAAACCAAACGCAAACAACCAACACAAACAAACCCAAACCCAAACACAACCAACCAAAACAAACTCAAATCAAACAAACCCCCAACCCGAAAAACCAACCCAAACCAAACAAACGCAAACAAAATTATAAATATTTTATTCGGGCGGCTACGTGTAAGTTATTCTTCCGGATAGTTTGTTTAACAATTTAACACATTCTATACGGACAATTATATATATGTTATTCGTCGGGACACTAGCTTCCACGAATGTACGCCTGCTGGAAATGCGGCGTGAACTGAGCCGCTATCCGGACGAATAACATATGTTTATTCGTCCGCTAACCGGACGGGGAGACACTCCGTAATTTATTTCAATTAATTTCAGACGGGTCTTCTGATGACACTGAACGAAGCAACGGCGATAGTGAGTCCCTCGTTGTCGGTAAAAATAGCCCTGGGGGTGTATCTCTTCGGCAACACAATTTTGAGTTTGGGAACGGAGAGGCATCTGCCGATATTTCACGCCGTATGGAACAAACAAATGCTGGGCTGTTTCGCCCTGACGGAGGTTGGCCACGGCAGCAATACCAAAATGATGAGAACAACGGCCACTTACGATCCCATGACGAAGGAATTCGTTCTCCACACGCCGGACTTTCAAGCGGCCAAATGCTGGGTCGGCAATTTAGGCTAGTTTCATTATGCCTGCTCTTAATTTTTTTTTGCTCGTTCTTAGTGTTTCTTTAACTTTTATCCATTCTCCATCGATGCAGATTATTCCGATTTACTTATTATTTTTAATTCTGTGGTTCGATATAAATATTTATTGAAAATGATATTCTTAATATTAAAAAAATTCTATTTCTTTCTCTCGTTTACTGCGGATAAGCTTACGTTTTTTCTTTTTCCTTTGCAGGTAAAACTTGCACCGTTGCGATCGTGTTCGCCCAGCTGATAACACTGGGCGAGAGTCACGGTCTCAACGCGTTCATCGTACCGGTCAGAGACACAAAGACGTATCTACCATTGCCGGGAATCGTCGTCGGCGATATTGGCGACAAAATGGGCCTCAACGGTATAGATAACGGGTGAGTGAGAAATCGCGAGTAACCGTCGATTCGCTATTCTCACCTCTCAACGATGCGGTTTTTTTAGCCTTATTATTTGCCAACTCGCGTTCACGCATTCGTTCTCTTTTGTACAGATTTTCATTCTTAATGTTCTTTCTTTATTTTTTTCGCAGATTCATAATGTTCAACGATTACAGAATACCGAAGGCGAATTTATTGAATAGGACCGGTGACGTTACACCGGAGGGCGAGTACGAAAGTTCCTTCTCGGATCCTCAAAGAATTCTTGGTAATATATATATATACATATATATATATATATATATATTATATATTTTATATATAAAAATTTTATATGATTTATAAAAATCATATAAATCATATATGAATAAATAAAAATCATATAAAAAAAATATATATATATCATATAAAATCATATAAAAATTTCAAATCCAAAAGTTGGATTCGTAGTAATGATCATACCTCTTTGAGCTAGACATTTTTATGCATATGAATATATGCATAAAAATGAATATATGCATGAGTATATGCATTTTATGCATATGAATGAATATATATATATATATATATTCATATGCATAAAAATGTCTTTACTGCATATGAATATATATTTTGTATATTTTTATGCATATGAATGAAAAAAAAAATATATATATATATATTCATATGCATAAAAATGTTTAGCTCAAGGAGGTACGATCATTACTACGAATCCAACTTTTGGATTTGAAATTTTTATGAGCTAGACATTTTTATGCATATATATATATATATATATATATATATATATATATATTCATTCATATGCATAAAATGCATATATTCATGCATATATTCATTTTTATGCATACTTCGTTGAAATTATTCATGAAGATCTCAAGAATTTTTTCCGCCTATTTTCATTCAATTCTTACTATTTTTATTATGTTGCGACAGTCGTATTAGACTTCTCATGAAGCTTTTGCTATGTCGCCCACGTATAAGAGCCCAACTTCAATAATTAATTGCTCAACAATCACGCAGACGAAGTACTTGAAATTGTACACGGAGTCGTAACATCTGTTCGCAAATATCCACAATAAATTTCACTAAATTCTTACTATTTCGCGATAGCTCAGCGACCTCCTTAAAATATTTTTTCGTGAAAATTGGGGCTTTATTGGACAAAAATGGTAACAATGCCTGTCGAGAATTTCATTCTCTACAAGTTTGTTTATGTTCGTTTATGCCCTAAAGTAAAAAATAAAGGAGATAATGCAATAGCCGTTTTTTTCAGGTTTAATTCGAAAAATATCGATGGTAGAGAAAAAAGTGTAATTACCAAAGTTGTGAAGCACTCGATTTCCTACAAGTTTGGTTATTACCGTTTTTACTTAAAAATTGTAAATCGCCGAGTTATTCAACAAAAATAATTTTCCATTAAATTCAAGACGACGAAATTAACTGAACGCAAGCCCAGCCCAGAATGAAACTTGCCCATCTTGTTTTACACTAATGAAAGAAAATTCAGTGTAAATTTCAGCAGGATCAACCTAGTTGTTGGGGGTAAAAAATTAAAGAGTGGAAGATTTTTCTCTTTTTTAGTGTTGTAGTACTTGGAAAATTTTGAATTTTCTTTTCAAAATAGTTCATAGAAAAACGCACACCTTATCTCCGAGTTCGCTAAGTTAGCGAGCCGATAAAAATCCGAAAAAAATGGCAGGTACTTTTGAGTACCTGCCATTTTTTTCGGATATTTTGATATATGATACAAAAAAATCACTAACTTTGAAAAAGATTGAAGAAGGTCAGGCTTTTAGACCGTTCTAAAACACTTGGAATACCTCATAGACAAAATTAAATTCCCGAATAGGCGCTGTTCTGGAAAATTTGTCCGCTGGCCGTATGGGCATTTCCCAAGAAGCCACGAACACCCTCGGGGCTGCGGTCGTAATAGCAACGAGATACGCAGCCGTGAGAACGCAATTCGCATCGTGCTTGTCGAGTAACGGTTTAACCGAGACACCCATAATCGAATACGAGCTCCACGTAAGTTTCCCCCCCCCCACTTCTACTAGTTCTAGTGTTTCAAAAGTTCTAAAAAATTCTCCCAACACTCCATGGTAAAATATAGGGCTTACGGTTTCACGTTGTGCGTTACGAACGGTTCCTTGATTTTATATTTTATAATTTTTTCACTCTACTAAAGTCTTCCATAAAGCCATTGAAGTACTTCCGGCCTACAATAATTTGAACAATTGTTTCGAATGTGCCAATCGTGCAGGAACTACCCTCGATAGAAAAAAAATTAAGCATTTTGTTTTCTTTTTCGCAGCAATGGAGATTGTTCCCTTACTTGGCAGCGGCCTGCGTCATCAGAATCTTCATGTCGGAATTCACACAGGTGTACCTCGAGAACGTCGAAAAGTCCATGGACGGAGGGAACATTCCCGATCTAGTGAGGCGTCTTTGCTTTTCGCGCACTTTATAAAGAAACCAGAGAAGAAAGAGATTTTGTTGTTGGGTTTTGTGCGCATGAAAAAAAAACCGCACGCGATTTTCCAGAGTCAAATCGTGTCCGAAATACACTCGATAGTTTCCGCCATCAAGCCATTGATTACGTGGACGTGCAGGGACGGTGTCAGAGAGTGCAGAGAGGCATGCGGTGGTCACGGTTATCACAAGGGTAAACGAAACGTCTGGAAATATGTACTCGTACTTTTTCTATTAAATTGTCATTCTTGTGTACAGGGTGGACCATTTAACGGGACCACCCCAAATATCTCCGTTGCCTTTGAAGTGACGAAAAAAATGTCAAAAGGTAATTTGATTGATTTCGAAGGGCTGATACAGGGGTGAAGAATCCATTTTTGTCAAGGTCATAGTTTCTGCGTTCTCAAGGTCATCGATGGTTTTTCAAATGGGAACATGTTTTTTTTTTATCATTTAGACTTTGTAGCTGACATTCAGACGAATCCAACGACCTACGATATCATGACCTTGAAATGATTTTTCACCAAAATATTTGGGTTTGGATTTGATTGGGATTGGTTAGGTTTTGTTTGGGTTTATTGAGTTTGGTTTGGTTTTGGTTGGGTTTTGTTTGGGTTTGTTGGGTTTGGTCGGGTCTGTGTTCGTCACTCTAAAGGCAGCGGAGATATTTGGGGTTGTCACGTTAAATGGTCCACCCTGTATATACAGGGTGAGTCACGAGAAACAGAATACCTGAATATCTCGGTGCGATTTGAAAATACGAAGTATATATTTATCCGAATTTGAATGGTTTGAAAGGATGCACATAGCTATAATATTTTTTTTTCATTTATCTTTTTCGGGGTTTTTTAAGGTCTTCAAAGTTTTTTTTTTCAAATGGAATGGCCTATTTCTTCACTTTGCACATTATAGCAGGCATCCAACGAACTCAATAATGTAACATAGTATGACCTTCACATGACCGTCAACCCAGAAATATTGAATAAATGATTATTCAACGTGGACGGGTTTGTTTTCTTCATTTCTGTTGCGCTAAACGATTCCTGTGAGCTGGGTTACTCGTTGATTTATTCAATTAGTTTTATTTGTTATTATAAATCATAATAAATTATAATAATAAATTATAATGAATTATCATTATTATAAGTTTATAAATTATTATAAGTTATAATACATTATAATAAATAAATAAAAATAAAATTATTTTTATTTATTATGAATTATTTATTGAGTTACTCGTTATTTATTCAATATTTCTGTATTGAAGGTCATTTGAAGGTCACACTATTTATGTTACATGGTTGAATTCGTTTGGATGCCGGCTACAATGTGCACGGGGCAAAAATACGCTATTCCATTTAGACCAAAACTTATTGACCATGGAAAAACCGAAAAAAATGGAAGAAAAAGAAATGATTACGATAGTCATGTGCGTCCTTGCAAACCACTCGAATTCGGATATGTGCATACTTCGTATTTGCAAATCGAGCAGAGATTTTCAGGTATTCTGATTTTCGTGACTCAACCTGTATATATGGGGTGTTCCAGCTCGACTCACAAGGAACATCCCTCAGGTGACACCCTTCGATTTTGTTGAAATTTGGATGTGTTATAAAGCACCGAAAAGTAAGCGATACGCATTTTTTTTATCGGCGGAAAAACGGTTTCAAGGGGTGAAACCACCCCTCGAAAAAAGGCATCTAGGGTGGTTCACCCCTTAATTTTTTTTGCAATGTCACTATAGCGGATTTTTCATTGCTTCGGATTAGAAGAATTTTCGTTTTTGTGTCATTAAAATCGGTGGACTCCTTATGTGTGAAACTGCTGTATTACCGAGGGGTGGTTTCACCCCTCGAAAAGCAATATTACAAAATATTGTTTCAGCAATATTACAAAACACAATAATATTAAAAAATGAGCCTCGAAACGGAGCACAAAGACACATCGAAATCAAATTCTTTTATTATTTGTGCGCATGCGTTAAGTTTGGATTATTATAATTATTTAAGACGTTAACGTCAGGAGAGCTGCTAGTGGCACGATCTGGAACTATTGCAAGTCGAATTTTTTAACACGCCGGAACTACTTATTGGCCTATGTTGTGTCCACTCCTTCTCTCTAGTTTCCCTGATTCAGGCATTCGTCATTTCGGACCATCGATCATTTGCGTTTCTGAGATCTACACATTCGAAGTTCGTAGTCTCGACCTATGGCTTCTTGCTATAGAGGGTATTACGAATATTAGATACTCGCTTTTACCATTTCGGAGATATGAATGTTGTAGATTGTTCGAATCTGTATTTGTATGACTCAAACTGCAGACTATCCGAATATATGTTCTCGAACAAATGAGCTCTCGAATAAATAATCCTTTGGTGTAACAGTTATTCGATTTTGTCATCGGTCAACGAATACAATTTCGAATAACTTAACCTTCGTTATTTTGGGAGTTCATAATTCTGTCGTTTCAAAATCTTTGTCGTTCTATATTTGGTCATTCGACATTTTGACATTTTGAATTGTTGAAAATGAGTCGAAAATTGTCGTAAATATACAATATTCGAAATCCATGAAATTCGCTGAGTTTTTGTAAATTAAAAATTACTTTACACTTATACGTGCATTTGTTTATCGTATTTGAAAAAAACTAAACAAAAACGGCTCCAGACTTGCGTCTAATTTATGGCTGCTATTAAGGCAATCCTATCGCCAACCTTCAATCCATAGGATTTTCATAATTTTTTTTGGAGCTTCGATAAATATATTAATAATCGTCTCTGTAAAGTTTCAGGGTCGGTTATCGACCTAATTACCGAGAAAAAAATATTAAAACTGCATTTTCTTTGTGAAGGTATTTCTCTTTATGTTTAAGATACTTGTTATCGTTGCACTTATCGGCGCTATTGTAGTATTGTTATTACTGCGATTCATAATGAGATTAATGATTTTTCGATGTCGCGTTTAGCTGCTAATCTCGGCGACTTGGGGGTAAATCACGAGCCAACGGTGACGTACGAGGGTGACAACAACGTGCTCGTGCAGCAAACGAGCAATTGGATATTGAGACAATGGAACGACGTACAAGCGGGCTCGACGATCGGCAGCCCGTTGTCCTCGGTAACGTTTCTCCTCCGTGGACCGACCATACTCAAAAATACATTCGAAGCTACGAACATCAATGACGTCATGTGCCTCAATTGTGAGTTCGAGACTTCATAGTGGTTCTTTTTTCTTTCATAAGCATGAAAAAAAGAATTTCGCCGTTACACTGAGAGAAAAGTGCATGGTATTTACAACAAACGCGCATGGTAAAAGAGAGTATAGTCGAATTCCCTATAGTTTATTGTCAACGCAATCATAATATGGTTAAGACAACTATAAGCGGAAAGTATAGGTAAACATGCGACTTTGGTGGCGTGTTTGACTATCTAGTATCTCCGAAATTGCTATACACTATTGTAAAAGACTTTACAATGTCGATATGGTTAATTCAGCTGTAACACAAAATCGGCGCACAAATACTAATGCTGCACTGAGAGCAAAGTACATGGTATTTATGAAAGACGCCCACGTCAAAAGAGAGGATAGTAAAATCCTGTATAGTTTATTGGCACCGTAATCATAATATCGTTAACGCAACTATAAGCGAAAAATATATCTAAACATGCAACTTTGGTGGCGTGCTCGACTATCTATTATCCCGGAAAAAACTACTGACTATTGTAAAAATAATAACTGAATTAACTATATCGATATTGTAAAGTCTTTCACAGTAGTTAATAGTTATTTCAGGGATACTAGATAAAAAAAACACACTACCAAGACGGCATGATTAGATAGACGCTTATAGTTGTGTTAACCATATTATGATTGAGGTAGCAATAAGCTATATGAATTTTACTATGCCCACTTTTGCCACGGGCATTTTTTTATATTATAAATACTATGGACATTTTTCTCAGTGCAAGTTTGTACTATTTATATGGTTGACATTAACACTTGTTGAGTATAAACTGTTACAAGATCGTGCGAAAAGTGACTATACGAACAAGATTATGGTAATCGTATAGTGAAGACGTAAATCATTTGTCAATAAAGTAGAGACAGCGGTGGCACGCTATGATCGATTTAGATATATTAGCGCATTCATTTATCAGTTTTTAGAATCCGATATTTCGAAAACTATTGGGCCGCGCCAAAAATCCATTCAAGCAGTGACATATATTATCAAAAAAGCAATCTGTGTAAAATTTCACCTATATCAGAGGTAGCAGCTATTCGGAAGTGCAGCTGGAATTACTTTTATCCGTTATATCTACGATCGAAATACCATAAGTACCCGGTAGCATAGTGGCAGCGTGCCTGAATATAGATAGGTAGGTCGTAGGTTCGAATCTCCATGTAGGTGAAATATTTTCTTCGATAGGAATCATTTCAGGAGGTGAGGGAATAACAAATCATGATAAACAGTCATACAGATAGTACTCTCAATTGAAAACTTTGAATTTTTCAATTTATGAAATATCATATACATTTAGTAGACACACCATTCAATATGGTAAAAACCACTATTGTTTGATAGTGTAAGGAATCATCTATTTCATGAAAACCTACTATATTATATAGCATTGACAAACAACGTATGCTTGAAAGATTGTTGGTTGCGGTCAACATATGATCATAGTTAACACAACTGCTAAAATATCATAAGCAGTACTATATTTTCGGCAGTAGCCAGAACTATAAAATATTATTGTCCCCTCAGGGTAATATAAAATATGGTTGAAATATGGTTGAGGTTACTATACATTTCTCTTTGTGTAGATTCGTCTACCGTCTAAAACAGTTTATTATCAAGAATTTATCCTTGTTTATTATCAAGAATTGATCCTTGTTTATTATCAAGAATTTATTCTTGTTCATTATGAAGAATTTATTCTTGTTTATTATCAAAAATTTATTTTTGTTTCTTATCAAGAATTTATTTTTCGTTATTATCAAGAGTTTATTCTTCTTTATTAACAATAATCTATTATTGTTTATTAACAAGAATTTATTCTTGTTTATTTTGTTCGTTCGGGCCGTCCCGACCGAATAAAAAAGTCGTTCCGTCACCAATCAATAATTTCGTTGCAGTCGTTCGAAGAACGTACGAATGGCTGATAACGTGGCTGGTCGTCGAGACACAGAGAAAATTCGACGAGGGCATGTCGAAGGGACTCGACAATTTCGCAGCTCGCAGCAAAGCTCAAGTTTATCGAGCTGCTCATCTCTCACGAGCTTATGGAGAGGTACGGACGTTTTTTCAAGTATTCCTTTTACGAACCTGAATGTTTAACAATCAACGGATTTTCGTCTATAATCGAGTAAAAAGAGATCCCAGTATACTGGTAACATTCCGAGCCAAATTATCAAATTTTTCACGAAAAATTATTGCCCTCGGCGAAAGGAATGCCTTAAAATGATTCCTTTTGCGTATTCTTAACACTTGTTATAAATTATGACAACGGTACAGATAATAATCATATGTTCATTCATATACATATACCGGGTGTCCCATTTTAACCCCTTCGTTGGCAGAGAGAATTTGACAAAAAGTGCCCAAAATGGCAGGACAATTTTTTTATCCTGAAAACTTGTACTCTGGGGTTTTTGAGGGTGCTGATTACGAATCTGAGCACAAAATTGAGGAATTCACAATGGCGAACAAATATGGCGAATGAAAATACAAATAATACAGATTGATTTAGATGAAAGTCGGTACTGAAGCTTTATATATTTCCACCTATTTATTGTATTATGCTCCATGTTATTGAATTCCATGAAAAATTCCTTCATTTTGAGTTCAGCATCACACTCGGCGTTCCCGAAAACCCCCGAGTACAAAGATTTATCCAAATCGAGCTGTTTTGTGCACTTTCGTCCGCCATATTAGATCCGCCATTAAATTTTTTTGAATTTTGTGTTCAGATTCGTAATAAGCGACCTCGAAAATCCCAGAGTACCAATTTTCATCTAAATCGAGCAAAATTTTCAATTTCGGTCCGCCAATCTAGCGCCGCCATTTTGAATTTTCAAATTTAAAGTTCAGATTCGTAATAAGCGACCTGAAAAATCCCGGAGTACTAATTTTCATCTAGATCGAGTAAAGTTTTTGATTTTTGTCCGCCATAGTGGCGCCGCCATTTTGAATTTCCAAATTTCGACTTCAAATTCGGATTCAGCAAGCCCAAAAACCCCCGAGTGAGGCTCCGATTTCAAATCAGAGCAAGTTAAATAGGGAAACAAAGGTTGACGCACTATTGCGTCAATGCGACACGGGGCACGGAATTATTTGACGCACTATTGCGTCAATGCACCTGATTAATCTCCAAAAATACTGATCCCATCAAGTACAGCGAAACCCTGTTTATACGCTCAGTCCAAGATTTTTAGACATTTTTCTTTACCTGACGGCAACTTTCCTCGCGCTAGAACTCAGCATCGTACAAAAAAAAGTTTAATACAAAAATTGTAGAAAATTTCATGCTTTACAACTTTGATTATTACATTTTTTTTCGTATTCCCAAAAATTATCGAGATATTTTCCAAAAACAAAAATTTGGTTTTTTAATCGACTATATCTCGGCAAATGTTAACAATAGAGAAAAAAGTTCCAAATAAAAAAGATGGAAAATTTTATCCTCTACAAAAAAGATCCCTACGATTTTTAACGTCAAACTCACCGTTTCCAAGATATTTGCAAACAGGCGTTTTTCAAGATGGCGGCTGACGCTCGCGGTTTCGGTTTCAACAAAGGTTGAGTTTGCGTTAATCCGTTGTTAGAAATCGAACCTCTAGGGTTAAAATGGGGACGGTAAAAAAAATATTTTTTGGTCCCCAATTCAAAATGGCGACGTTGTTGATGGTCGACATGTTTCTTTTTGCGAATGGGATCATGCATTTTTTCACCAAAACATTTATCAGGTTAAAACTAAGAACTTTTGTTGGAAAAGTTTTTTGATAACGTTCATAATTTTTTGGTTGGAATACCATTTTTTACTATTTTACCGCTATGCGCAATGTACCACGAGGAGTTAAAATCTTCAACATGTGTGTGTATGAGTGTGTGGGTGTGAGTTTGTTCGGGTTTGTTCGATAACCCAAACAAACCCAAACTCTGCAGCCCGTCACTTCGCTTGAAAATGGTGCTCTAACCTATAAATTACGATCGTTATCAAAAAAATTTCCTACCAAAGTTGTTAGCTTTGGCCTGATGTTTTGGCGAAAAAAAAATCATGATCCCATTTGAAAAAAACATGTCGGCCGTCTCAATGTCGTCATTTTGAATTTTGGGCGAAAAAAGATTTTTTAAACGTCCCTCTTTGAATCTTAAGAGTTCTATTATGCTCGATACTTGATCGGAGCAGCATTTTTCGAGATAAATCAGGTGTAAGATCAAAATAGGACACCCGGTATATTATCGATTGTGGTTTCACTATTTATTTATCCAACAGATGATCGTAATCAAGTACAGCACGATCAGACTAGGAAATTCGAGTTGGAAGGAGCCGAGAAAGCAAAATCTCAAGCTAGTCCTCGAGAGGCTCGTGCTCCTGTACTCGTTATCCTGCCTCGAGAAACATCTCGGCTCTCTTTATCAGGGTAAACTCAAGCAATACGAAAGAAAAAACAATTGATATTGACTCGCTTCGAATTTGTATGCTTTTTTTTCTTCCTTTGTCCAGGTGGATACAGTTCGGGACCACAATTAGCTAACTTAGTGAGGGAAAGTATTCTGAGCCTCTGCTCACAAATTAAACCGGAAGCCGTCACCATTGCGGACGCACTCGCCCCGCCGGATTTCGTTCTGAATTCTGTTCTGGGAATGTCCGACGGAAAAGTAAGTTGTTACGATAGTCTTTGAAGTGGCAATTTTTTTCTCTGTTTGGAAGATTGAATCATCGTTTGCGATTTGTCAAAGTTAATTGGCGGCCTGACAAAAAAGAGGTTTACAAAATAAACCTTATACAATAGTCGATAATCACGCAACACACGAAATATAAAGTTTCAATCACACGTTCGTGTTAATATCAATATTGAACTTATGCAATACCGTAAAAAATAAACAACTAATTATTCACCATTTTTTAATCCGGCTGGCAGTCTTAAAAATTTACTTTCAGTATGTACTGAATTAAATACATCTTAGGTTTTTATTTGTTTCTCTTCTCACACATGAGCGACCTCTAAATATTTTTTGACCGCTCGCAGCTTCCGCGACAATTTTTTTTAAGGTAGTCCTATCGACAGGCCTCAATTCATAGAATATTCATGATTTTTTTTTGAGCTGCGTTAAATGACTGTAGTCAGCTGTTGCCTTGCCTGTTGGAATAGCTATTTCTTTCATTTTTCCAATTAAATGTGAACATTCATTAAACAGTTTACGAATGGAAAGTTTTAGTTATTACAAATTATCTTTTTGCACACGTTGAAAATATAAATTGTACAGGTCTCAAGTACGATCAGTGGTATGACTAGTGTGAAGCGATAGGAATACCTCAATGAAGATAATTGTATAGTGAGAAAAAGGTAAAAACAGAGCTCAAAATTGTGCCACCCTAACGTGCATATTTTTTACATTGGGTTTTATTTTTATTTTTGACGTTGACCCATTTTTTTCGCCGTCTGAGTATCGGTTCAATCGTTTGAACGAAATGGTCTTTTCTTTTTTATTTAGCGTCATTGAAATCTCGCCAAATTCGATTTTTCGTCACTGCACCAACCGCCTCGAATCAAGAGGCACTCAAGTCTTGCTACACCAATGCGTTATTTATTTTCAGGTTTACGAACGTCTGGAGGAAGTTTTCCGTTGCAACGGCGGCGGTATGGAGAGGGCCACGTGGTGGCACGAATTATTGCCGGCGTCGCAAGATCCTCTGAAAATTCCGCTGTCCAAGCTATGACGTCGCAACCGCACAAAACTTTAGCACAAAGATGAGAAAAACGAGAAGCTAAAGTCGAAGGAAAGAAAGAGCAAAGCGATCGGGATTTCATCGCCCCATGCACAACATCGAAGCGCATCATCAAAATTATTTCGTATTTCGATTAAATCAATTCCGGCCAATAGTGAAATTTAGGCCGAAATACATTTTTTCCTACGAAATTTATTTGTCCTTTTTATTTTTTTATTATTTTTATTATTTTTATTATTTGTCGCTTTTTATTTTTGCTCCTGGCATTACGTACCGTTGGGTAGATTTGCGAAGGGAAGAGAGAGAAAAAAAAGAGAACAATTGTACGGATTATGGTCGTTCGAAATCCTGGCGATTATCGAAACGTTTTTTTTTTCTTTTTGAAATATTTTACACGTTTAATGAATGATAATGATGACGATGACTCGCTCGACTCTGTCGTTGATTTATTCACTAATTTTACAGAAAAAAGAATTCTGCTTCAATACGAGACGGTGCAGCTTCTTTGTTCCACGGTGGGACGAAAAATCGGATACATCAGCGTTGCGTCTCTCGATCTTATTGCTCGTCGCTCGGTCTCTTCTCGTCCGCGCGAGTCCACGAATCGGCGATTCCGCTCGCAATGGTCCCTCGGCGAGCGTAAATTATGTCTCGGTCGCAAACTCGACGGAGCCTCTGTGATGAGCTCGCTGAAACGCGACGCCACTTGTCGCCACTTGATCAAACCGTCCGGCTGTCGTTTGTCGAGAAAAAAAAAACAAGGGGAAACACGTATTTCACGTGAATTAAAGTCGTATTTATTTGAGGCCGTTTCCGGCTTGCGATTCGCGGCTTTTTCACGTCTGTTGATTTTAGAACGTACGGAGTGAATAAATCGCTGACTCGTTTTGCAGAAGAGTTTTTTTTTGTTTACCTGGTTGCATCAGGATTGTGACCGAAAAGAGGAAGTTTCGTGATTTTCCTTCTGGGTAAACGTGGGCAGGTTTTCAAATAATTTTTTTTTCGTTTCACAGAGAAAATAAAAATGATACAGTGCTTGCTTCGTTGCGTAATTAAGCGCGAGATGAATTGGCCCTTCTATACACAAAATAAAAAAAACATATATGGATATATATATATATTTATATTTAAATTTGAAAAGAAAATTTAAAAATAAACAAATTCATTAAAATTGAATTAAAATATAATAAATTAAAATTAAATGGAAAAATATATGAATTTTTTATTTTTTGTTTAAATTCTTTTTAATTTTTTTTCTACAAAATATATCTATATTTGTCTCCGTTAGGGTGGCACAAATTTGAGCTGTATTTTTTTTCCTTTTCTCACTATCCAATTATGTTCTTCGAAAAAAAAAAAAAAAAAACAAAATTGTGGCTAAAGCTGCGAGCGGTCGAAAAATATTCAGAGTTCGCTCGAGCCTCCGAAAAATTCAAATTTTCATTAAACCTCGATGTTTTTTTTTTCATCGATTTTTAAATGAAAATATGAATATTTGGGAGGCTTGAGCGATCTCCAAATATTTTTTCACCGCACGCAGCTTCGGCGACAATTTTTTTTTCTCCAAAGAAGATAATCGGATGGTGAGAAGGACAAAAATAGAGCTCAGATTTGTGCCACTCTAGTATCTACGTATGTTTCTTATTTGGTGTGTAGGCTGTAATTAATGTCCCTCAAAACGACGCGACGAAGCAGGCACTTTATAATTCTCGTTTTCTCTCTGAAACGAAATAAAGCATCAAATTGTCGCAAACATTTTTCAAATCTTCTCAACTACATTCGCTTCGAATTAATTTTCTTCGATGATTCCCGTTGTCGGAATAAAGAACACAAAGCAGGAAAAAAAAACTCAAAATGCGCCTCAACAGAAGCGAGAAAAAAAGAAACTGAGAAAGCGGAGAAAATGCCGCGCGTCATTGGGGAAATAAAATTGAAGAGGTTACGTGACTGTCGCCGCCTACCGTGGCGCGAAAGAAGACCGGAAGTAGGGCGATCGGCAGCGGAGAGCCATGCAACTCGGAGCACTCGGCGGGCGGTGCCGAGTGGGCCAGAAATCTCAGAAGATCGAGTACGTCGGCCAACAATTCCCCGTGGCGTCCACGCACGTCCTGCCTTATTAGACCGAGTGCATCACGCGCGACATCGTGCGCGGCTATCCCAGGATTGTCAGCTTTATTCGTCGTCGTTGATATATATATATATATATATATATGTCATTATTTTTTTTTTCGTATCGTTCATTTTTGTTTTCCAGTCCGTCATATGCAAAAGAGGAAAAAGAACGAAAAAAATAACGCTGACCTCGTATCGCGACGTTTATTTACTGTCGCGTGGAAAAAAAACCGAATGTGACACCTTGCACTTTTGCGAGGTCTTTCGGTGGCTTGCTCAATCACGGTCTTTCTTTTTTGTGCCAAACTCGCTCGTACGCGATTTTCTCGTGTTGATGGTGTTGATGACGTGTCACGTAGAATGAAATTGACGTGTTTGTGTCGTAACGTTATTATTGTAGAATCAATGACCGTGGACAATAGAACAGCTTCTTGTTCCACAAGAGAAATGGTTATTTATTACGGGTATAAAATCATGTGCGAATTTAACAATTTTTTTTTTCGTACGTAAACAGTGATTCACACTGCAAAAACTAGGCGTGTTTGACGTGTGTTCAAAGTATCCCGGGGAAAAATGGTCATATCTGAGTAGATATGCTCATGTAGGTGTTTATCTGCAACATAAATGAATCTGATCTGATCATGCATGGTCAAAGATGAACGTACATGTATTTTTATGCGCTTAGGGGTAGCTCTGTATCTGGTCAGATATGATCGCGCGTAAGTAAATATGTGCAGACACGAATTTATAGCTGAACATGTCTGCCCATGTGTGGTCATGTCTAACCAGATATAGTATAATTCACGACTACATACGAGCTCACACATGATCAGACTTGAATATGTGCGCGCATGCATGAACATATCCAACCAGGTATGGATGAATACGCAACCAAACCCAACTCGTACATGATCAGGTCTGAAAATATTTGCCCACGTACGATTGTATCTGCCCAGATATGGAATTATACTCGAATTCATCCAAGCTCTATATGATCATCGCTGAACATGCTTGCCCACGTGCGATCAGATCTAATCAAATATAAATCAATGCGTATCTATATATAAAAGTGTTATTATGATTGTGTGTCCTTATTAACACATACACAGATGCGCGCATACGCACACATAGTCACACGTTATTGGCCTATTTGAGAACTCCCATTTGATCCGTGTATGACACTGTAAATCACTTATAAAATATCATCGGTTCGCAAATAGGATATCATATGTATGTCGAGGTTAAATATCGTAGGTGTACGGCAAGCTGATAGACATATGACATACCACATATACTCATATCTGCTATTAATATAAGCATGTTCACCCTGATATGGGTATATCTGTTCTGATATGACCAATTACGCTTCGAAACCGATCAATTTTGCGTATCATAGGCAGATTTGATATTGTCAGGTCTGACATCATATGGTCTGATATCGTCAAATCTAATAATATATGCTCTGATATGGCAATTTTTCTTGCATGCTTAGACAAGATCCAGATACGATCAATCATATCTGGATCATATATAATCAGATGTGATCTGATCTGATAATTTTTTCTCGGGTTTTTATTATTAGCTCAACTTTTTGCAGCTTTTGGTTGTACATTTTTAGGAGGATTTTCAAAATCGCTTCAGAGACTTTCGTAACCTAAGTGTATCAAAGACATTCAGGAATAGGAAAAAAAATAATCTTTTCGTTGTGACTCAACGACACAAACTTCGATATCATTGGTGGTCGAAAACTAAAGAGAGATTAATTAATGGATGATCGCTCAACTGTTCATAGGTCAGATCATGTCCTCCTATTTGATTTGATTTGAACTTTCACGTTTGAAATTTGAAACTTTGTTTCAACCGTTTTGAGTCTTGAACGTTATCCGTTCGCCCAAATAGGGTATTAAATAATAAATAAAAAATATTAAACATCGTTATCCATTATTTACTCCAAAGATCTTTAGATCTTTCGAGTAAACAATGGACACTTTTTAGTGTCCAACACTTTTTAATTGATTCAACACTTTTTAATTGATTATTTAATACTTTATTTGGGCAACCGGATAAAGTTCAACATTCGAAATTGAAAGGTTTAACTTTCAATTCCAATTTTAATTTTAAAAAAAAACAATGGATCCGTTGGATGAACATCATTTTTGATACTTTTTACTCCAATCTAAAATTTGCAATGAGACGACTTAGTTCACTTGAAATTCGGTAAAAAAAAAGAATCAAAAGACAAATGTTGAGGTATAATACCGTTTTAGAATTGACAAGCAGCTTTTCAAAGTAATTGACACCATATGCGTGTTACAATTTTTGTTTTTTCGTTACTTCTTTTCCCCCGTTCTTAACTGCCAAAACTAATATAATTAAGGAAAATCTTCCACTTAGTTCTAGGATTAAATTTACGACAGTTCTACTGCGTGCCGTGGAGAGGGTTGGCTGAAAATCAGCAGTGCTATAGTGACTCAGGCATTTTGTATTCTTTTGACAAATAATTTCTTTTTACATGCTCCAATATATACCTAATAAAGCCTCAAAGATCTGTTGACCATGCATTTCATTCCTTTCTTTGAAAAAAAAATTTGTAAAAACGGTCGAAAATGCGTTTTTTAGCTTTATTAATTTTTTAGTTTTATTAATCTTTAAAAATGGCGTAGGTATGGCACGGTCTTCTGAACTGCATTTTCAAAACTGACATGACGTATAGCTAAAAAACTAGTCGACCAATTCTGAGGAAATTTGTTATAAATATTAACCTTATTGTCGAAAACATAACGCTAATGTTTTTGAAAATAGAAAAAAAAGTATTTTTTTGCAAAATGTAGCCATTTTTTTCGGAAAATTCAATCTTTTTATTTGAAAGCGTACAATTTCATCGATTTCCAACGTTTATCACTTTTTCTGAGTTCATATTCTGCGCATGAGGATTAATGAAAGAAAAGTATTCGTTGCTTTTTTTTCAGATTAATCCTGCAGACGCTACGTCCCATACCTCCGCCATTTTTAAAGATTACTTACAAAAGGTACCACGCACCAGCCGAAAGTAGTAATAAAACATACCCAAAATGTCAAAAATGGCGAAGAAATCTTTTCTTTAAGGATGTTGAGCCCCAAATCGCAAATGATGATAAAATTCTGAAAATTTGGTATGTTTTTGTATGAAGTATTTCAGAGGCCGTGTAAAAATTTCACGACAATTAGGAAGCTCGTTATTGAACAATTAACATTCACAAATTAAATGTTGTTTTATGGAAACTGATGTAACTTTGCAATAAGTTTTTTTTTTGACCTCTCAATTTTATAATATCTACAATATACTGAAAGCAACGGAAACAAAACAAAGTTTATTGATACATTTTTTTTTATTTCTTTTAAAAATTGTTCTTAACAAAATGTTAATTTTTTAATAACGAGCTTCCTAATCGTCGTGAAATTTTAACACGACCTCTTAAATACTTCATACAAAAGCATACCAAATTTTCAGAATTTTCTTATCATTTTTTATTTCAACCCTGAAGGAGGTTGAAGTAATGATGATAGAATTCTGAAAAATTGGTATGTTTTTACATGAAGTATTCAGGAGGTCGTGTAAAAATTTCACGACGATTAAGAAGCTATTTATTGAACAATTGACATTAACATGTTTCATAGGGACTCAACATCCTTAAGGAAAAATGATGAAAATCAGCCGTTTTTTTCTCGCCTACAGGTAACTTCCCCCTTAAGAAATGATTGTGGGATTTTCGTAGCGCATATGTGCCAGAAGAAATTCGCGCAATGTAAAGTAATAATTTTCAGTGCATTCCACTGATGCAACCTTCGACCTCATTCTAGTCACTTTTATTATTAAAAGTATATAATTTTATTATTACGCACTTATAATTGTTATCAATGGGGATCGATTGGGGACGTGAAGTGGAATATGGTGGGGAATGTAATGAAGAGGGAGTACCCTGTGAAAATGGAAGCTACAATTAAAACAAAAATATAATTGTTATCAATGTTTCTAATATTGTTATAATTATTAATATTAATACTGCCACCAGCATCGCTATTTTCATTAATTTTTCTCGTCGTTGGATACAATGACTTTATATAATTTTTATCGACATACCGAGAATGAGACGTTGAATATTAAAGGGCATCACAGGCTTTTTCAGACGAATGAGGAAGAGCTGAAGTGCAGCGGCACACTCGAGGGCATCGTCACCGTGTGCACGCTGGAAATTTCGTACTTCACCTCTCTTCAGTGCGTTCAACATTTGTCGTCTCAAATTTCGTCGGCCAGTGCGTCGGAAGAGACCCTCGGCCCTCGCATCTTTTTTTTTCAATCGCCAAAATGAATTTATATACATATAAAAAAAAAAACAAACTAAGAATTGATGTGATAAAAAAAAAAAAGAAAATATAAAAAAAGGAGAAGGCGGAAACGTGCTATTGGCGTTTAATATTATTGAAATTTCAAGAATTGATTTTCGATCAGCTGATGATTTTTAATCGAGTTCAAAAAAATACGACTTGATTTTTTTCTCTTTCATATAATTTTTTTTCTCATTTGAACATGATTAATTAATTTAAAAAACGTGAGAGCTCGTCAAATTCCAAAAAATAGTCGTTCCTATAATTATTATTTTCTCATTGTTATAAGAAAAAATAATAGGCGAAATGATTATTATTATTATTGTTATTGTTATTCATAGTATCGCTGAATTTTGTTTATTTTTTCGTATTTTACGAATGTGGGAGGAAAGAAAGCGGTGGCGATTTAAAAAAAATTGCGACCAAAATATTACTCACTTTGCTTTAAAAATTTGACGCTCTCTTTGACCGCGAGTAAAGACTCGCTCGATATTATATCGTCCCCCGTGTCTTGCCTAAATAGACAGAGAGAAAGAGAGGAAGAAAAACGGATTCAACGAAAGCAACGAATGTTCACTTCCTGTTGGTACTCGGGGATTCCGGATGTCGCAGACCGAGTCCAAAATATTTGATTTATCTCGCGTAACGACGAGCTTCCGGTTTACAGGATTGCTTAATATTCTCTCGTACAAGGAAGTTAACAGAGATTATTTAACGAACGAACGGGCCCGAGAAATCTTCAGACTCGCTCGCGACAATGGCGAACCATCTTTTGATTAATTTTGTGCTCGTCTGCCTCGCAGCTACGACTACCAGCTCGTACCGCCTCGACGAAAATGCAGCCCTCAAAATACGCCAAGCCAGACAATGCGCAAAGTGCCCTGCCGATTCTCCGGAATTATTATCACCTTGGTAAGGATTTTTAGAATTTTTTCTAGACACATTTTTCGCTCTGGTTAATTAACGATATATTTATCGTCTTCCTCTTTGGGAACGAGACTTTTTTTCATTGATAAAACTATTTTTTGTCTCTCTTTTCCATAAACGAGACTTTTTTTTTCGTTTTTATCAACAAAACAAGTTTCATTTGTTTTCGGATAACGAAATTATTAATTTTTTGTCTACTGACGAGGCTTGTTTCGTTTTATTCATCGATGAGATAATTTTTTTTTTCTGAGCTGTGACTTTTTTATCTAATGTTGCGAAATAATTGTGTCGAAGCTCGCGTCGTTGAAATGCAACGTAAATGCTCCGTGACATTGAAGTTTGCATCGTTGAAACGCAACGAAAATTCAGTAGCCCGAACCGTTGTTGGAAAATTTGAGCAACAAAAAATACTCGAATGTTCATTAGACTCCTTATCAGGAATTAAGAGGCGTAATTTGTGCAATAAGATTTTCGATAGTGAAGAAAATGAAGAAATAAAGGAATATAAACGAATTTTTGTCGCATTCCAACGATGCGGGGTTTACATCGTTAATTCTTGTTTTATTTTCTCCGTGTCTTCATTCTTATTATTATCCAAAGTCTTTTGATGCAGGACTCCGTTAACATTTCAAAATAAAGCCTTATTAAATGATAAATTATAAAATTTAAACAAAATTGTATTTATTCTTTATTAAATTTAAATAAATCTTATTAAAAACCTAAAAATCACTAAAAGAATGTTTCAATGATTTTCGTAGCCTGAATTAGCCAAAAAGTACGTCAACACGAAAAAAAATGACATATTTTCGTTGCATTTCAACTATGCAAACTTTGCATCGTTAATTCTTTCAAATTATCTCCATTTCGCCATTCTAATCACGATCTAAAATTGATGTAGATCTTGGTTATGAATTTTCAATAAATCCTCATTAAATCGTAAATTACAAATGTTATATCTTATAAACGTTTGATAAAATTGTAACGAATCGCCATGACATTTCAGTAAATCCTCATTAACTTTCAACGAATTTGTATTATATTTCAATGAATTGGCATTACGAAAAAATGATAAATCCCCTCAAAAATGTGTCAATAATCGTCGTAGCCAAAATCCGCCAAAAAGACCACGCTGATACGAAAAAACTATATATAGTTTTTTAACTGAAACTACGCAAACGTCAATACCATTCGAAATATCATTCAATCAAAGACCAGCCAGCTTAAAATATAACGCAACAAAAATAAATTACAAAAAATTGCCACAAGTAAACAAATCCTCGTGAACTCGTTGCTCGAAGCGACTCGCCATGAAAACCTTGTGTTCGTTCCGAAGGTCGGACGTTCGAGGCCCTCTGGAAATAAATGAAAGATCCGCGAGGTACCATCGCGCCACGGAAGTTGCCGAATCACCCAAGTCCGAGGAAGAATCTCCGACTTCCGGTGATTCGCAACGCGTGACGTCATCGTCCTCAGGGATCGATCCGTCCCGGTTGACATTCGCGGAGGACGACAAGGGTGACGCGAAAAATTCCAACAAAACGAAGCAGCGACGAGACGTTTCGAAATATCCGTCGGACGATAGGTCACCTCGACAAATTCTCGTTTCATCGTCAACCGGAAGTAACGATCGACTGGAGGGCCGAACATTCGTGTTGCGTCGCGTCGACGGAACTTTGCCGACGACGGTCGTCGAGGACGAATCAACCCAGGCGTCGAAATACTTTGCCCGTTTCGATCGTTTGTTGGCGATTTACGAGGGGATGAAAAAGTTCCAGGAGGAATACTCGAAGAAGACGATTTACGAGTATCTCGAGGACGCCGTCCATCACGTCTTCCGGACGATCGTGTTCGACCATCTGCCGAGTTTGCTGCTCGCGGGCGAGGCCGCCGTCACGGACAAGGTCACCACGAATTCAAGGTCACCACGCAACGGTAAGCGAAATTGCGAAGATTTTGGTTCGTCCAAGTACGACAGCGACGAGAAGAACGACAGGCGGGAATCTTCGGGAGGTAGAACTTCCTTTGCCGCGGCTCGATCGGCACCGGAAATAACGATGGAGGCCGAGCCGATAGCCGCCGAAATTTTGCAATATTCTCAAGAACCGCGCGCCCTCGAGGCCTCCGAATCGCACTCGTACGAGGACTCTCGCGATTTCGAGCCGAACTTTCGGCTCGGGACCGTCGGCACTTCCGGAAATCGGCCCTTCGGTTCGAACGCCCGCGGTGATTCGGCGACTCACGGCGCTCGGCGATCGAGCTACGGAAGCGAAGATGGCGACGGGCACCGATTCCCGCGCGAGCCGAACGGCCGATTCGCGTCGAATTTTCGTTACCGATTTCCCGCGGGAGCGTCGGAGGACGAGAAAATCGTTTGTCGCCGCACGGCGCCGATCGACGACGCGAAACGCGCCGCCAAACGGGAAGCCGGCGACGGGCGACTTCCGGTTGCCGCGAACGATCGAGACGCGGCCGACGGCCCGGTGAATTCCGAAAAATCGGCCAAATCGGCCAAATCGGTTGATCCCGTTGGTCATCCGGAATCGGCGAGTCCGAAGGATCAAGAAAAATCGGCAAGGATCGCGAGATCGGCAGCGCTCGTGATTGGCTCCGCCGACGCGGAAAAAATCGGCGAAATCGAAAAATCCGGCCGATTCGGTCGGTCGGAAAATTCGGCCGTTGTAGGTAACGACGATAATTCGGCTAATGACGGGGGCACGAAAAATTCGGCGAGAACGAACGAGACCGAAACGACCGAGAGAATCGGCCAGTCTCGAGCCTCCACGAGGCTCGAAGGCGCCGATGAAGTTAAAAATCTCGACGAGACCGAAGAGTCTCGGAAAAACGAAGAATCGGAAATTCTCGTGAACTGCAAAAAAGTCGAAGAATCCGAGAGACCTTTGGAGACTCCGGAGGATTTTGAAAAATTCATTTACGACGAGTTGGCAAAGCTTGACAGCACGGAAAAATTGGACGAGGAAGACGCCGAATTGATAGCGATGATTTTGGCGAGACTGAAAAAGTTTTCCGCTCCTTTGGCTGAACCGGCTAACACCACGGCTATCGAGAAACCATCGACGATTGTTACGGACAGCCCGACGATCGACGAGAGCACCACCGATAGTCCACCTCCGTCGACACCCGTTTGAACACCCGAATATTATTACGGTCAATGTACATCGAGCACCGGTACACGGAGAAAACAGGGGCCTCGGAGTTAAGGGGGGAAATCACAGTAGCACACAAAAAAATAGGCATATTTTCGGGAATTAATTTTGGCCGAATAAAAGTATCAATCGAAAATCTGTAAAGTAGGTTTTATAGCAATACTAAAAAAGTACAAAATGTAATTTTTTCAATAAAAAATATTTAAAAATGGCGGCTGCGCAGCGTATGCCCCAAGGCGCCTATTTTTGAAAGCGTGTCGATGGCCGAAGACGTAGACTCCTTAATTTTTGACCTGGAAGAAAAAACCAAAATTTTTTAGTTTCCATATAACAACAGCTAGCGAGCTACGTAGGATTTTTTCGATATATTGATTTTTCGCAAAATGGTGCATGTTTGAAAATAAAGTTAAATTTATAACAAAAAAAAACGCCATAAAATCGTCGATAAAAAAAAACTAAGCCATATAAAATTTAAAAAATCCTACGTAGCTCCGTGGAGAAAGATGTTTCGAAGCTACTGTCAAAATTTCAAGTCGATCGGTAAAGATTTGCTCGAGTTATGTCTTCGGCGAGCTCAAAAAATGTGGTTTCGAGAAAAACGCGTTTAAAGTTTTAAGCACTGAGAAACCATATGAAACTTTCATATACCTCTAATCTGCAATGCCTGCACCGTACAGTCGATTTTCGTACGCAGTATCCTTTTTCGTCCCTTTTCTAACACGACTCGACGATGTGTCACTCATAATGACAATGATTTACAAATATCACTGTTTTTTATCACTATTTATGTTATATATGTATGCACGAAAGTGAAGCGTCGTGAAAAAAATATCATTAAATATCAAAAAGTATTGACGGAAGATAAAAATGGTAATTATGGTATGGTAATAATGAAGAAATTTAAATTTTAACCCACGATATGGCACGTAAACTGATACAAATAATACATTTTATTCGGCATATTGTGATTTTTCGTAGTATTCAAAAAATATTTTGCCCACGTGATTGGAACAATTAGTTTCCAGTATTCTACAAAAAGTACGGTATAAAGAGTCACATTTTACTCATCAAATTCGTAATATTTTTCGCTATACGCCGAAGATTAATGCCATGCGTATAGTAAAATCTATGCATACACGAAGATTCATGCTATACGTATAGTAAAATCCGTATGAAGATATAGCGCGTAATAAAGGTTGGTATTTTACAAAGCACGCATTATTTTTACTATACAGCGTATAGGACTCGCGCCTATGCGAGAATAGTTTCAAATGTAATATGCACGCATCATTTTTACTATACGGTGTGAGAATCATTTTTACACTTCTATAACAACGAGTCTTAGAATTTCCGAACTGGCAGCAAACTGCTATATTTTCTAGCACTGAATATTAGAATTCTGGCAATGAGTGTTATAATTTGAGGCCGTATTTTTCTCCGTGTAGCTTTGTATGAATTTAATTTTGTTATGACAATAATAATAACAATAATAACGATGCACAGGTATGACAATAATAACGCCAACAAGCAAAATTGCATACCTGGTTTGTTCTACGGTGTTGAAGTTTTTATCGTTGGATTCCAACGAGAATGATTTATTCTCCTTTTATTTTTATCCAAAAATGTATCTTGTCAATTTGTGGTAGATTTTAAATAAGGATCCTGAAAAACGTTCGAGCGATTTTTGTAGCCCAAAGCCGCGAAAAGATGCACTGACAGTCTGAAAAAGTTTCGTTGCTTTCCAACGATGCAAACTTCGACACCATTTTTTTCTATCATTTTTCCCCCTTTGTTCTACTTCGTTATTAAAAATATATATATATATTTCCCGCGTTCCAACTTAATCTTGCGGGTTTTTACGTATTGCCTTTCCCAAAAGAATCTTTTCCTATCAGGTCCTACCCGGCCTTCGCTGATGTAACCTAACTTCCGTTGCGTCCACAGCTGCCTTAAGCTACGCTGGGCCGCATTTGCCGTCGTCACGGGGAAACTGTAAAAAACCCGTACCGGTATGAACGGTCCCATATTCTTCCGATTCTCTGGTGCACAGACGTTTTTTTACTCAAGTATCTACACCAAGGTCTCGGAAATATTGGAGTTTCTAAAAACGTGAAAAATCTTTGAACCACGCTTTTATTTATATACTATTGAACTAAAAAGTAAAAAATAATATTTACTTAGAACTTAGACGATTGACTTATGAAATTGCTGGTATTGAGAATGAACCCAATTTTATATGCGAAAGATGCCAATAATTCGTGTCCTATCATTCTCACAGCACTGTTTTGTCTTGGCCCGCATACGGGATAAGATGGGAAAAATAAAAGTTTAATTCGAAATATATATATTGTATGATGACAATGAGCAAGACTGATTTTTTGCTCCCAAAATTAAGAGATTAGTAAATGTTGATTAGTTTAAATGAATCATTAAAGTTGACTGACTCATATATGTATTGTTTTATTTGCACATGACCTCAGCGTTATCATCTTGCCCTCACTTCCCCTACATACTTAACAAAACTTACAAAACATGGAACTTTAAAAAATATAAATATTTTCTTGGGAGGCGACTTTGCCTACGAACGTTGCATACTTCGAAGAGGGTCGTCGAGTCGTGGCTGAGAGATTCGTCCACGTGGAGGCACTTCGGAGATTTTAAGGCGTTACCCCCACTTGTAGCGCAAAAAAGGCCTTTTTCATGAATTTTTTTAAAGAAAACTACAAAACTTTTTTAATCGATCAATATACCATCTTAAAGAACACATCTTGAAGAACTTTCAGTAATTTTTTTATTGAAAAATATTACATTGTTTAGTGGCAAATGGCCGTCAATGAAATAATGTTTTTATATACACGGTTTGCGGTGACCAACATTGCGGCGAAGTGGATCATCTGAAAAAAAAAATGCGGATGGATTTAGTCAAATATAAGTATAACCTAGTCTTTAATCGAAGGATTTTAAAAAATATTCATTTTTCACAAAATGGCGGACAGTCAAAGTTAATGGTTCGATTTTAACGAAAAAACGGCCGTTTTTTGGCTATAAAACGGCCATTTTTTTTCGAAAAAAAAAATCGAACGATTAAAGACTACATTTTTATGTATTAAATAAGTCTGCAAAATTTCAAGAAGATCGGTTCGTTAGTGTTCGAGTAATCTTGGTCACCGACTTCAGAAATGCCATTTTGAGAAACACGCGCGCCAGACGGCAGACTAGCCGGTCGTTTACACAACGGATTCTTCTCTTTCAACGCTCACATCTCAGTCAATTTTGTTCGGATCGACTTGAAATTTTGAGGACATATTCTCAGATACTTATACTTCAAAAAAATGCAATCAAAAAGATCGATTCTTTCAAAATCGCAAGTGGGGTTAACCCCTTAAGTCCAGCTGCATTTTTTTTAATGAGACCACTATTTTTGGAAGATTTTATCGAGGCGCTAGAAATAAGTTAACACAAGAAATTTCGAGACGATCAATCAAGATTTAGTATAAAAATTCGATAAAAAAGAAATTCCAACGTTTTCAGCCTAGAGTTTATTGCGCACATTGGTAAATGTGTAACGCGAAGGCGCATGATGACCCGGATAACGCTCACCGTACACAATTTCCGCTTACGTTGCATTTTTTGTGACATTCTTCGTAAATGTAGATCATATCATCTTGTTCTTGATAAGGAAACGTTTTGCGGAAAATTTAATTTGGTACTGACAGAAGAAAATTCTTTCGTAGTACTTTTCATCGAAGAAAGCACACATTTATTATGGAAATCACAAACTTCTCATTGATTTCCAAAACAAGTTGGCAAGATTGTTAGTTGCGAAGAATGGAAGCAGAGATGCCCGACTTACCTGGATTTTTCTTATGAAACTATTGGAACCTCGATTAAAGTCTGTTCGCCAATACAGACTGGCGCGATTAATAAGACGATACAATCAATGGGAATCCGATTGTAAGCGTTCATTGAAAGTGGTGTCCATTACTTTATTTTTAAAATCATTTATTATTTTTTTTATCGATTTGCTATGCTAAATCTCTATCGATTATCTTGAAATTCAGTATGCGAACTTATTTTTACATCCTTGATAAAATTCTTTAAGAATAGTGTCCCGTTTAAAAAAAAATTGAGATTACCTTGAAATCTTCGAAGCTCCTCCACCTGGATGAACCTCGTAGTCACCACTCGATGACCTTCTTCGAACTATGCAACTTTTGTAGGAAACGTTTTCTCTTAAGGCGGGATTCTACTTTGAAACTTTGAAAAGGCTAAATTGGATGAAAACACCCACCTGGAACACGTCGAAGGCATATTATATCGCCCAGGCATCGCTGATTGAGGGTAAGATAATTTTTTCTACGATTTATCACTCACCAAAACTTTAAACGCGTTTTTCTCGAAACGACATTTTCAAGTACCGTGGTCGTGATAACTCAAAAAGTACTGAACCGATCCTTATGAAATTTGGAACACATATTCTATATGTGTGTACCAACCGACCTAACTACAATCAACTTAAAATTTTGATTAGAACTATTTTTTTATTGCAAAAAAGACCCAAAAAAACGCATTTTTTTTCGTATTTTAGCCGCCATTTTGTTAATTTTGCACGTATATAAAATATTCTAGTTAGGTCGGTTCCTGAAGACATACTGAACATGAAACTATTTGATTTTTTTGTTTCAGACCATCCGTCGGGAAGATTTCACGACCACGGCAACGGTACCTGCTTTTCGAGGCGTTGGCTTTAAACATATTTTACGTGTACAAAAAATGAATAAAATACATTAAAAAATGTTTTTTTATGTACTTAAAGAGTGTATTTATTGAACAGTTTAAACCCCATATCGATATCTTTAATAGTATTCTCAGAAAAAATTCACGAAAATAGCGTTTTTTTTCATGGTTTCAAAGTAGAATCCCGCCTTAAGTTAATTCTTTTTAATTGATAAAATTGATTTTTGACCGATTCAGGCCATGAAAATCACTGAAATACTTTTATGTACTGTCATCCGCAATTTATTACCACAATTTGGCAAAAACCTGGCTTAAGATAGTAAAAAAACAACGAAGAAATAAAAACATGACAATAAAAATCGTTGCCCTCCAACGATGCAAATTTCAACGTCATTAGGTCTGATAGGGTAGAAAATATTTCTCCTGCTAATAATTGTGACCTGGTATATTAAAAAAAAGATCAAAATTAATTTTATCGCCTTTTTTACGCATGTACGTTGCATACATATAAACATAATATAGACTTATTACACGACCGAATATTATAACGCAATGTTGCATAATTATCATCCAGCCAATTAAACAATAACATTATAAATCTATACCTATACGTTCACGTGTACCAATCAGCCAAATATTTCAACGCAATGCATTTTTGGGGATGCAACGTAAAACAAGCCTACGCAATTTTCGTACGTTTGCGCATGTGTGTACGTGTGCCGATTTCGAAAGCTGTTGCAATTGCGCTGCGGCTTGCCCATGCATTTTTAATGCGTAGCCGTTCAGCCTACAAGAAGTTGCCTAATCGTGTTCGAAAACGTATTTTTTTTTCTCAATTCTTCCGTGCCCCCTTCCCCTCCCGATGAATCTTTATTCGCATATTTATCGAGGGACCCCTTCGGCGGCAAAAAAATCACGAAGGAGGGATTGATCAGCGTTACCCTCGGACTTTTAAAAGCGCGTTTCGAATCGAGCAGGACGCACACGAGTTGTCGAATATTTCGCGGAACGTCGAGTCGTTGCCGATTTATTTGACCGATTCGGGGGAGTAATTTCGTCGGACCTAGTGAGCTAGTAAAACGGAAGGAAATTAAAAGTACGGTTAGGATGTCGAATCGCCGTACGTTACTGATGCTGCTGTTGGCGATCGCGTTGTCCGAGGCCCTGCCCGCGTCAAAGCTAACCTCAAAGCTAACATCGAGGCAGACGACACCGAGGCCGATCGCGTCGAAATCGGCAACGGGAAAGCTCGGCTCGAGACTGGCCAGTGCGAAGAGCAAGAGCCTCGTTTCTGAGGAAACTCGGATCGGTAAGTCCCGCGGGCAAAAGATCGCCGTCGAGGCAGCGCAGGAGCCGAAGAAGGCCGATCGGGCGAAGAAATCGGCAGCGACGACTTTCTGCGTGGAAATACGGCCTTCGCCGAACGAGGCACCGAATCGTATTTGCGAACCTGCTGGCCCACTTCCGGTCCAGCATCACGAGCATCACGAGCATCATGAACATCACGAGCATCACGAGCATCATGGGAGTCTGCCGATGCCGCCATCGCCCGCGCCGCAGCCCCAACCGACGACGGAACCGGAAATGCCGATCCTCATCGAACAACCACAACCCACGATTACCCTGGTGCCCCAACCGATCTGCGTTCAACCTCCCCCCGTTAATATTCAACCTCAAACGATGAATTCTCAATCGATCGGACCTCACCCGATCTTCGTTCGCCCTCAATCGATCAACGAGGAATCTCAACCGATCTTCGTTGGACCTCAGGCGAACTACGAGGGATCCCAACCGATCCACGTTGGACCACAAGCGGAACCTTCGATCTACCCGTCCATCTATTCCATGACGTATCCGTCGATGCAATATTACGCGGCAGGAAGTTCGTCGATCGGCAAGGGAGTCTACCCTGGAGAAGCCTTCTTGGGCATGCCTAGCGGGAACGGCGGAACGGTGCCGATTGTGACGCCGATTGCTTTGTACGAAGTACCACCCAGTATGCCCGTACGTCTCGACGATCCCGATACACCCTGGGCCAGAAATTCTGAAACGGCACCTACCGATAACAACCAACACCTACCGGCCGTTAACGTCTATCACGTGCCCTCGAACCCGGGCCAAACGATCTATCGGCAACAACCGAACGGTGGAAATTCATGCGCTTCGGGACCCCAGGCGAACGGTAACGAGGCTTCGAGAAACGAGCAGGGCGCTACGCCGATCGGACCTGTCGTAAGTCCCGTTTTGTTGATCATTATCGAAGAAAATTTGGAAAAAAAAACGAATTATTCTTCATGGCTTTTGTTTCGATTCTTTTGTAACCAATCGATTTCATTCGTATTTTTACATCCAATCACCCGAGTCGAAATTTAGACCCTCCTTTGAATGCTCGAGAACCTATTTCCTTTGTAACGCACAGACCGCCGCCCTCCTTTGACTCCCCTTGAACCTATATGGAGAAATTTGCACCGTTGGCGACCCTCCTTTAGCCCTACTGAACCTTCTATTCAACCTCCTGAGCCTCCTTTAGGCCTATGGCTCTGCGAGCCACCGGTGAAAGGAGTCAAAGGAGAGTTAGTAGGGCGAAAGGAGGTTTAAAAGAGGGTCTGTAGGTTTGCGTAAGCATTAAATCAGGCTCACTAGGGTTTAAAGGAGGTTCAGATGAACCTACTAAACCTCCTTTGAGTGAAAAAGTCCAATTTCTGCCACTTTTGGAGGTTCAGTAGGTTCTGATATACATGTTTTAATGAGATTTCCATTTGAACCTCTTGAACCTCCATTGAATGACAAATTGGGATCGAAAGGAGGTTTAAAGGAGGGTCTAAATTTCGACTCGGGCAATTTGTTATCGTTTTTTTAAATTTATTTTTGCCGATTTTTTTCGTCCTCTTTTCTATCGAAATTTGTGTCCGTTTTTGTATCAATTTTTGTTTGGGTTCTTCTCGTCGATTTTTATCGAAGTCGTTTTGTCTGTGGATTTTTTAAATAACCTTTTTCGTCGATTTCTTTGAATGAATTTACTTATCGGCTGTTTTTTATTTTCATTAGGAAAGACATTCGTTTATGTTTGATTTTTTTATCATTTTCTCTTCATCAAAGGTTCGTTTCTCGAATATATTAATATACATCGCGTTAAAAAAAAAAATTATCAGGGGTCAATCGTTTATTCGTTCGATTATCGATTAATTATTGTCGATTACGGATCAATGAATTTTCCCTCGTCCACACAAGTTAAAAATCGAAATTGATCGAACTAAAATGTTTTTCAATGCAATTAATTTTAGTCAACTCACTCGATAAAATTACGAGTTATCCTATTCTGCCATTTTTCGAAAATATCATTGTCACGTCTGACTCAATTTGTTCTTCTTTTAAAAATGATTTATCAATTTTTTCATTATTCATTGATCATTTCTCGTTTTTTGTCCTTTGATTTGGTTTTAAAAAATTCAACTTGCCGAATCAAAGGACAAAAAATAAGTAAAGCATCAAAAAATGAAGAAAATGACAAGTGAGGGTTATTTAAATTATCGTTTCGTTTCTTCGATTCTGCCAATTTTATCGATGCATCAGTGTCAATTCCGACGCGTCAATCGATGCGATAAAATGAAAAACAAAATATGAACCAATCGATAAAAGATAGAAAGATAAATAACAAAAAAAAAAAACAGAAAATTTAATGAAAAATGAGAAATTTTCATTTTTTTCTCCAGTCTCTGCCGCCGAAGAGCACGAGGGATCAGCTGATACCGACGGGTCCTCGAGTGCCCCAGCAGACTCCAAATTCGGTGCAGCCGATCCGGGCGGACATGTCGAATGCTCGTACCGCGTCGAACCCTTCCGCGGTATACTACGCACCATTAACGGGCTACCAAGCCTCGTATCGTGCTTACGATCCTTATCAGCAGGCTATTTCCGGTCTCGGACTGCCATCCGGGGCTCCGAGTCCTGTCTACTATCAGCAGATTCGTCATCAGCGACAGCACACCGGTGAGCCACCGATGAGGATCAACGTCGACAAGAGCGGGGAAAAAACGAGCGAGAAAACAGACTCCATGACGGCCGCGGAAATGCTGAACAAAATGAGGGGAAAAGACTCGTCGTCGGGAAAATCGGCACCGACGATGCAATCTTTTTCACGCGACAATGACGACGCGGGGGACGAGGGTACACGGATCAACGTGCACATACCATCATCGGGAAAGCCGATCGTCACAACGAGCGGACCAACGAATAACAAAAAAGTAAACGATGACGATTCGTCGATCGCGTCCAAGCCCACGGAAATCGGCAAGAGGGAGACCGAAAATTCCGTCAGTGTCGAGAACAATTGATGAGGAAAATTGGCCATTCTCAAATATTCAACATTTACTCACACTCGTTGCACTCGTAGAAATTTTCTTTTTCCTCGTCTTATCATTTTTTTGTATACTTTTTTTATACCCGGGAAATTATATTCCGTGCGTTGTCTCCTTTTCTATACTTTTGTGTGTTTGTACGTAAAATAAAGATAATTTATGTCCAATCGTTTTCGTACCTTCTCGATGACCGTACGCCCATATTGTCCGTGGAATTTTTTTTCACACCCGACACCTATGTCCCTTTTTCCCTTCGTTTATGAATCATACGACTGAAAATTTTACACGCGATGACACTTCGCGTTGGACCACATTTTTTTTTTGACAGTTCCTTCGTCGCAGACCTTCGTTTTTTTCACCACACTTGAGGTAATCATATCGCTTCACACTAGTCGTACCACTGATCATACTTCATACCTGCACAATTTATATTTTTGACATATGCAAAAAAATAATTTGCAATGATTAAAATTTTCCATCTGCAAACTGTTTAAGGCGTTACCCCCACTTGTAGCGCAAAAAAGGCCTTTTTCATGAATTTTTTTTAAAGAAAACTGCGAAACTTTTTTAATCGATCAATATACCATCTTAAAGAACACATCTTGAAGAACTTTCAGTAGTTTTTTTATTGAAAAATATTACATTGTTTAGTGGCAAATGGCCGTCAATGAAATAATGTTTTTATATACACGGTTTGCGGTGACCAACATTGCGGCGAAGTGGATCATCTGAAAAAAAAATGCGGATGGATTTAGTCAAATATAAGTATAAACTAGTCTTTAATCGAAGGATTTTAAAAAATATTCATTTTTCACAAAATGGCGGACAGTCAAAGTTAATGGTTCGATTTTAACGAAAAAAAACGGCCGTTTTTTGGCTATAAAATGGCCATATTTTTCGAAAAAAAAAATCGAACGACTAAAGACTACATTTTTATGTATTAAATAAGCCTGCAAAATTTCAAGAAGATCGGTTCATTAGTGTTCGAGTAATCTTGGTCACCGACTTCAGAAATGCCATTTTGAGAAAAACGCGTTTAAAGTTTCAATTTCAGTTCTTCAATTCACGGATTCTTCTCTTTCAACGCTCATATCTCAGTCAATTTTGTTCGGATCGACTTGAAATTTTCAGGACATATTCTCAGATATCGATCGAAATATCGAAAAATCGATTTTTTCAAAATCGCAAGTGGGGGTAACCCGTTAATATTTCGCAACATTGGTTCTATCTCCGTCTATTTTTGCTCGTTTAGGTGAGTTTAACCTCCATGCTTTTCAACGTCGATCTGTCAAAACAATGTCAGGTGTGGGAAATGTAAAGCATTGTATTCGGGCCACGACTGGTAAAAAGCGTGGAAAATTTGTGTCGGTGAAATATGTCGGTTAAAAATGAAATATGTGTGGAAATTCGAATGAGTGAGATGAGGCTAGGACTACAGTCAGCTGTTGCCTTGGTGTCACGTCTCTTTATCGTAGCAAGTGGCAATAAATCCAATACCGGAAGTTCAAACCAAACTTGAAATTACGTGAAAATTAGGTCAGTAAGCGTAATTTTTTCTGAGAGCATTGGATTACTACAAGTGTTAAGCATGTAAATCTGATTATTTTTAAGAATCTGACGGATTCTCACTGTTATATACACTTTTGTAGCGACCGGAAATTGAGTTTTTATATGTCGTCTCGGAATTCCTTCACAGAAATACGCAATTTTAATATTTTTTTTTCTCTGTACTAGGGTCGATAACCGACCCTGAAATTTTACAGAGACGATTATTAATATGTTTAGTGGAGCTCAACAAAGAATTATGAAAATCCCATGGATTGAAGCTTGGCGACAGGATTACCTTAATTCCTGCGTTTCTTCTCGATTTTCTCGTTGATTCGGTTTTTGCAAGGGAGATTGAGGTCGCGGAAAAATGCACGAGAGAATGAATGGGTACAGCTAGAGAAAATCAAACAGCTAAGAAAATGAAAGAAAAATCGAGAACGTCTCTTAATACGGAGCTATTTAAAAAAATGTGTGTATGTAGAGTATTCTATAATATTATTATAGAGAATTACATAATAATTGTACAATGTTGAATCTTATAATAATTTGAAAATTAAGAATATAATATAATAGGATTATGAGAGTGGCATAGTTTCATCTATGTCTAGCTGTGCGAAGGCTTGAGCGACCTCTAAATATTTTTTGATCGCTCGCAGCTTTCGCGACAATTATTTTTCTTCAAAGAAGATAATTGGTCGGTGAGAAAAAGGAGGAAAATAGAGCTCAAATTTGTGCCACCCTAATATATAAATATATACTACCGGCCAAAAGTTTTCGGGCACTTCAGATAATTGCAAAGCTTTCGATCACTGGACAATTGACAAATAATGTTAGAATAATATAGTTCATTTCATTTGTTATTTTACGAAGATATTATATAGCTCCGTATAATGAATTATATTATTTTAATATAATTTTTCAAGTATCCAAAGTGATCGAAAGTTTTGCAATTATCTAAAATGTTCGGAAACTTTTGGCCGGTATTGTATGTACCGAAAGTATCGATTTTGGGTGAGAAAAGCTCTATTTTCGTTAATAAAAGAAACAAAACTATGCATCGAAAAAAAAACATCCCTTCGTTCAAGCACTGCTTTTTGATATGTGAACGAAGCGTGTAAAAAACCCCCCAATTGCGCTACGTAATTTATCAACGCCCCCTTGGAGCGCGAAAAGTTCGACTTTAGGATGTTAAAAAAAAAGTTATCTACACGGAGAGAATTTTTGAGTATTTTTTACGGTGAAATATCCGTAAAAATTACATTAAAAATTTGAAACCGGTGACAAATGTGCACATAGTCAAAAATTGACACTAGCTTTTAATATTTTGCTTTCATTCATGTAAAAATTTAAGCAAGTAGCATAATTTTTTACATTTCTTTCAGTAAAAATTCTGACACATACTCATGTAGAATTTTAACAATGGGCTGCCTCAAAAATTCCAAGTTTCTATAGTAAAAATAACCTGGACAAACTTGAAATTTCTAACATCCCTAGCGAAAAATGAATTCCCTATGATTAAATAAATACTTTTTTCATCGGCGTTTCTGAACATTTGTGTTCTTGATTGCTACTTATTTTAGCATATCATCTTTCCGTACCATTGTAGACGTCCTTTATCGAAGTTTCTTTTCACGTTTCTTTGTTTTCTTGCGTAGAACTGCGTAGAACACGTTAGACTGCACGAGACCACGAGACTTTCTTGGCCCATGCTTCGTACTATAATGCGCATGCGCGGTACCGCTGTTGCTAAGCAACGCGGGTCGGCGTCGTTCGTGCTCGTCATACTGCGTCATACACAAGCGCACTCTCACAGCTTGCGTTCACGTATACGCACGCTCGCACACAGAGCTCACGCGTACGGTCAGGCGACCTAGCCCTAACTGATTTTACTATAAAGAACGTAAAATTCCGGTGGACGCACGGAAAATTTCGGCTTCCTTTTTTAAATTTTTATGGAAAACACGCAAATTT